>CAJRST010000002.1:7256381-7268007 GCA_907169785.1 Menidia menidia
CCCCCCCCCCTGCCTCCGCTGGCCAATCGCACCGCTTCCAGGGAGGCGTTCCTCGCTCTCATTGGACCACGGACCCGTCAGCACAGCGAAGCCAGAGAGGAGACTAAAAACAGAAATAACCCAAATACATAAATGTACATTTGCGTGACATCTGGAGGCTTTGATCCTGCGGGACTCAAACCAGCAACCCCTCACACATTCACTTCTCTGACACAAGGAGCATGATTCACTGTCTTTAAAAAAGGTGGGAAATCCTATTTATTGCATTTTTAAATCTTTAAAGTAACCCAGAAAGCATAATATCACCCAAGTCACACAATTTAAGTGAAATAATTAACTTAAATTGGAAACTTTATATATTGATATCACATGTATGCCACATTCATTCTAATTCCAGCCCTCTCAGAGCCCAGCTGGTCTACATTGTGGTTCAATCCTGGTTCTGGTTCTGATTGAGGTTTGTTCCTGGTTCTTTTCCTGGTTAAGGATGGTGATCAGAAAAGGTTTCAGAATAATCCTTAAAAAAGACTTGTTATTTTATTTATCATTAGCTCTGAATGATTTGGAGCAATTGACTGATAGGTGGATTTTATTTCAGTAAATTGTTTACCACATTTCTATCTCAGTTTTGGCTGGTTCTGCCTCTTTGGATCTTTCTGACTCTGTTTGTACTTTAATCCAGTGTTTTTTGGTAATTTTTGTCAGTTTTGTAGCCTCTTTCCACTTAGAAGTATTCTTTGTGTCTTTTTGTTGTTGTCTTCCAAGAAATTTCGCTGATGCCACAGTCAGTCTGATGCAATCTGCTATTATCCCCAGCAGGTCTCCGTGAAAGTTGATAATCACTCTATTTACTGTTCTTCTGCATCCATAAGGTATAGACATCTTTATAAGACAACAGACAATCCCAAAGATGATAGAAATCCACAATAAATAGACATAACCAAAAAGAATTACATTATGACCTAAAACATACTCTGAACAACGATGTAAACTGCCACAAAGACCATGTAGTGACAACTAAGAGATAAAAAAAATGAACACCTATAGATGGGAAAGGTCAGTGGGATATTACAATTGCCACTTGATATCCATCTATCTTGATTTGTACCATCTTAATCCAATTCCATGAATTCCAGGGGTGGTGTGCTATCTGAGCCATCTTTGGGAAGAGCTAGGGAACTTTTTAAAACATTATTTACACAGAATTATTTGGCTTTTTCTCACTATGTGTCTATGAAATCCAAATTCGTTATTTGCATCCTATAAGCTGAGCTAAATAAAGAAGGATGTCTTGTTCCTTGCTTTGCCTGAAATTTGCCTTATTGTATCCAGACTCACAGTTTTGTGTCCCTTTGCATGGTTCTTTTAGGTGACCTGTATATCAAGAAGAAAGTGAACAGTTGAAGTGGTTGTGCTATGTTTGAGTTCAAAGAAATAAATGAACACCACACGAAACAGTGATAATTTATTGACGTAAAAGCTTTTGAAATGGAGCAATAAACATTTTGGACACATTATTATTTATTTTTATTAAACTCATCGTCAAGATTAAAGAGGAAAGTTGAGTTTTCCAGAGAATCTGGAAAAAAGAATGAAAGACTATTATATTTCCGAGTTACGTTAACGCAGCAAACAGAACTTGCGTCTGACGTCAGCCGCGGGGGACGTTAACTTCCTTGTTGGGATTTTTTACTTTTGTCAACAAAGCCGCGTCAGACTTCCAGCCGAAGCGGACGTAGAGTGGTGTCTGCGCCGGTACCAGTCGCTGGCCCCCCGCTCTTTAAGCAGCGACTCTTTCCAGGCGGGAAAATGACTTTTCTTTGGGTTTTCACGTCGATTTTCGTGCCGATGTGCTGGGTGATTGTGTCGGCGGAGAATAACGCGACCCACCCCGATGGCACCACGGCGCCCCGACCCGCTGTAACCAACTCCAGCGCGGGGAACTCCACTCACAGCGGGGGCAGGGCTCACAACGGGCTGTTCAACGGCTTCAACGTGGACAGCTCCATGATCCAGCGGGCCCTGTACGTCCTCATCGCCATCACCGGGATCGGAGTCCTCTACTTCCTCATCCGAGCTGTGCGGTGAGAACCGCGACCTCTTCTCAAAGTTTAGGTCCAGAAATTCACACGTTACGAAGAAAAACCCCGTTATCAGATGGGTGCCGAACCGAAAGCAACTTGTTCAACTTTAAATAAAAGACACCGTAGTTATTCAAAGTTAGGTTTTAAAACAGCAGTGAAAACCATACATATTTAAAGTATGGGTTTGTGAATGGAGTTTGACTTCACATTCAATGTTTTGTGTTAAGGAGGATGTCAGCTGATATGTTAACTGTTTAAGTGTGATCAATCATTCATGTTGATACAGTTAGAAAAAGTGGAGTTGGTCAAATTCCAAGCAGCTTAAAGTGACTCTCTGCTCTGAGCTCCTTCATTCTCCAGCACAGCCTGAACCCTCTCCAACCAGCTCTGGGTCCTTTCTTTAAGGAGTCTTCAGGAATAGTTCTCCAGGCTTCTTGAAGGACATCCCAAAGCTCTTCTTTGGATGTGGGCTGCCTTTTGTTCCGTTCTCTGTCAGATGATCCACACTGCTTCAATAATGTGGAGCTCCGGCTCTCTCATGCATCTCTCAGCTCCTGTCAGTTCTTTGATGGACTCTTTCCTCTTTCTTAAGGACGTCACTTTCAGATCCTCTTCATCTGCTGTAGATCTTTCTTTTTTTTTTTTTGGCCCAACACTTCATCTTTCAGTCTCCAATTGTCCAGTTTCACAAAATGTTTTAAGGACACACTGCCCACCATGCTGAGACATGCCAAGTTTTCTTGGGAATCAGCTTGTTGCTGCCTTAAAAAAAAATCTGCTTTCTGTCTTTCAAACTGTGTTATCTTTGACATTTTTTTTACACATCAGAAAGAGAAATGACAACAAAAGATGTGTCTTTGTGACAGGCTGCTGGTAACAAAGCCTACAGATTAATTTAAACTGCTTCTTTAAGTTGCCTCTTCCTTATGGACACAACACTGGCTCATCCCTTTAGTTAGGGAGCTGTCAGAATGACTCATAGCTCAGTAACAAACAAAATAAATTACTGTTTATCTGCCTGTGTGGCTTATAGCTAAAAGTTTAGTGGCTTACTGCACTGAAAGCAAGAGGAAAAGCAGAAAAACTCTGAAAGAGCTTCAGGAAGCTGGATAACTATTTTTGTACAGGCGCATTTTAGGAGGTTAAAGAACATCTGAAAATAGAAGACTTATTGGATCCGATTTTAAAAGCCCTGTCACTGTAGAATTATTAAAAATATACAAAATTGTCACAGATTAATGGACTTGATGCCAAACTGTAAAATTGAGATATGAAAGCCACAAAAATTAAACGAAAAAGTAATGAAATAACCTGAAAACTTATCATTCAAGCTTTTACAAATGAGAGTTTAACCATCAAATGAGTTTATGAACTGGATTTACATTTTATCTGAAACAGTGTCTGTGATAACTGACGAGGAGTTTTCCTTCTACTGACTGTTACACTCAGCTTTTATCATCCACAGGAAGCTGTTTATGCCTCTAAAAATCAACTTTTGATGGCATCTTTTATCCTTTTAATGGGAAAGACTTCATTCAAAAACAGGAATTCCCTTGTTTGTTCTGCTAAAAGAAGCTTATGCAGGTTGTTAATGTAATTCTGTCTTTATTAGATCTTTTACAGCTTAGGTTTTCTGTGTTCTGCTACAGATTGTGAGTCACGGTTGTCTGGATTCACTGTGCGGTGTGACTTTTATCACCTTCTGTTGGTTCTGAGTCACTTTTGAGGCCGGACCTCCTCATTAGAGCCGTGGCGGCCTGAGCGTAATCTGATGATGCTTTCAGGATTCAGAGGTGTGAAATGGTGGCTCTGTGTGCTCTCTCAGGCTAAAGAAGCCCACGCAGAGGAAGAAGTACGGCCTGCTGTCCAACTACGACGACTCGCTGGAGATGGAGGCGGTGGAGAGCGAAGAGGACGACACGCTGTACGAGGCTCGCAGCCTGCGCAGGTCAGAGGTCACGGCCGCCCGCACCAGTCCCACACACCCGCCACTCAGTGTCTTTAACTATCCATGCCATTGTCAATCAATGATTATTTTTAGTTAAAGTTTAATTTCTATACTATATATATGTTTAAAAGCTGTAGAAGTTTTTATTTTTATTTTCAAAAAGTAATATACATATAATGCAAGCATATAAAAAAGATTACAGTGAGAAATAATGTATTAAAATTTTAGTTAAAAAAATCTGAGCAAATTTAGATTAAAGTCATAATAAGAAATAAGAAATCAAGCATCAGATATTTCTAAACATAAATCCAACACTATTTTTTTATTCTTAAAAAATAAGTATTGCTTTTTTCAATATAAAATCAAAATAAAAAAACATTTAAAACATATTTCTGTTTAGCTGTTGGCAGCCCAGAAACATGTTTAGGAAATTAGTTTTTGCTTGAAAAAACTGCCTCTTTGGGGATTTTTTCCATAGCTGCCACCACCCTGTAAAACACATGTATAAATACACTTTTGTTCAGTTTGTTGGACTTTAAAAGGCCACATTTTATTCAAATGAATGAAAAAATTTCTGGATGGTGAAAATAATCTTTGATTTAACTAATATTTCTGCAAATGTTGTACAGTATTTGGAACTTTCCAGAGAAAATGTGTGCAAAAACATCACAAAGTTAGATGAAAGCAGTTTAAAAAACCCAGTCCCAAGATGAATATTGCAATTCTCGGAATTGTTACAGTGGTAACTTTTTAACCATTTTGGTTTAAATTGTTTGTTAGAATGTATTTAACCATTCTAGTTTAGTTTTCGGTCCATATCTATCCAAATAATGCAGATTTATATGTATTTATGTAGAAAAAAAAAGGAATAATGGAAGTAGTTAGTCAATCTGAGATTAAAATGTTCCTTTAACTTGAGTTTTCTGACCTTTGTGTGTCCATGATGGACGTTTTTGATCGATCTGTGTCTGTTTAGATGAGGCCTGCTGTTTGTTATCTGCTGTGTGGACATCAGCTCATATCGATTAAGGACCAACGGCTGGGAGGGGAAAACACACGGGACCAGGCGGCCGCTGAAGGAAAATGCCAAAACTTCCCGCTGCTCAGGGGAGCAGCAGAATCCCTGTTTTTTTAAACGGTGCTGGATGCTGGAACTGCTCCCACGGATCCTCACCAGGCCAAATCCTCCTTCTCTTTTCTTTGTTGTTATTATTATTTCCATCTTTTCCTTAGTGCGTTTTTTCTCTGAGCTTTTGGGGCGTGTGTGCTTTGACGTGCTGGAAGCCGGCCGGCGGGCTTCGATCCGGATTGGTCATCCTGCCAGACTCTGACCCTCCAACAAGTGTTGGAAACCGTGGTGGTATTGACTCCTGCTTGTTTTCAGGTTTAAAGGATGGAAATGTGTGGAAACGTCTGATTGATACTGATTTTTGGAGGCTTTGTGATGTGTGCCTCTCCCTTTATGACAAAGACAGAGTTTATACTTCTATACGACAACACTGAGACCTAATTTTGAATAAAATCTAAAAACACTGTCTATAATCATTTTTCTAATCTAATATTAATTTAGTTTAACTTCTTTTGTTACATTGGTTAAAATAACATATTTAACACTGCACTAATAAATGTAGAAACTTATTAACTTTAATCGTTATTATTTTTTGTTTTATACACACCTCAATATAATGAAAATATGCAAAAATACTACTCAACTATTAATTTTTCATATAAATGCTATATTTTTGTCAATAATTGTATATTGTCCACAAATATGTATTTATTTTATTTAATATAAATTAAGATTTTTTACATTTCCCTAAAATGAATTAATTTCTTACCTAATTATGTTATATAAAATAAAACAAATGTGGAAAACCATATTCACATTATTATTAACAACCTGTTAATACCATTTGATAATAAATACATATCAATTTAACTATTATGTAATTATTAATATTTTATCATTTATGTTTAAACAGAATCAATCATATCTATGCATTATATAGTTTTCATAATTTAACATATTTGAAACAGAAAATCTGTCCAACACATAAATAATTTGTAATCAAACTATTATTGTTCAAAAGTTTTATTCATATAGAATAACTCCATGTCAGCCTTGAATACTAGATGTTCAATTACACGTGTTTAAAAAATTAAAAGCATGATCTGACGCTGTTTAATCAGAATTTAATCATATTAAAGTAAGTTTTTGGCCCAGTTGAACCTCCGTTTGGAGATGTAGTAGCAGCAGGTGTCCAGCAGGTGTCCCCACAGTCCCAGCCTCAGCTCCTACGATCTGATTACTTCTGTTTGGGATTGTATTACTATTACAGATCTTTTTATTCATATGAAAACTAATATTTCTATTTTTATCAACAAATGAAGCCAAAACCTTCATGTTTTCTCACTGAAAAAGAAAAGCTAGGACAGAAGCAGATCAATATTTATTCCAGTTGGATTTGACAGGTTGCACTAAATGTATTGTTTATTCAGATGAGATATTGGCTGAATAAACAAACACAATCAAGATCTTTTTAAGGATGAAATACAAAAAAAAATCTCAAAATGTATAAACTGCACAGAATCTTCATCAGAAATAAGAAAGGTTTCAGGCAGGCAGAATGTGAATAATTTGGATGAATGATGAAGGTTTTACACACAGGTAAAAGGTCATTAAAATATTTTGAAAAATTTTCAGATACAGATGGATAAATATTAGGGCAAATATTAAAATTTGAATATTACGAATGAATTGGATACAAAAATGTATTTAAAAATATTGAAATGGAAAAAATAAAGTTAAAATAATTGTAAACTTCTGTGTCAGACAGCACAGATCTCTCATCTTATCTTAGATAAGATTCAGCTCAGTAATCCGAGTATAATTCAGGGTTGAAAGGATTAATAATACATGTTCTTACACACATTAATAAGAACAAACTTTAAAATAGAATAATTAGTTATTTATAATAAAACATTAACCAAAGTATTCATCAAATCCATGAAAAAACAAACATTATTTTCTAGTAGACCATGAGGATTTTCTTCCTTTTTCCTCAGGCGTTATGGGGTTAACACATTTCTCTGCTGTGTGAGAGTCAGGGGCTCCTTTTCCCACAGTTCTCTGTAATGAGGTCACAGAGTGGACTGTAACCAGCTGATGATGAGTGGGCGTGGGGCTAATGGCCGATAAGCATCTGCCCAGTCAGAGCCCACACAGACTGGACAATCACACCAGCGCAGACGGTCCCGGAGGAGCCGGGGGGGGGGGTGGTCCACTTCCAGAGCCACTGTGTGACACCCACCCGTCCTCAGTTCCCACCTCTGTCTGTCTGCACACATGTTCCCATCCAGGTGTCAAAACATGCGCATTTAAATTACAGATGTGCTCGGTTCCAACATTCAAAAGGTTTTTCTTTTGATAAAGCGCCAAAAAACAAGAAACGTCACCACCAGGCCGGTCAGAGATTCAGTCATGTTCAAGCCAATTAGAGTCCAATTCACTGTGAAAAAAGACATGCAGAGCTATCAGGCCGACCAGCAGCGTGACACCATACCAGAGACACCTGCTAAGAAAGAGAAACACAAAAATGACAACAATAATGTCACATGTACATGGAGAGGACAGAGAACAGAGGGAGGAGAGGTGCATCATGGGAACTCCCCCAGCAGTCTGGGCCTATAGCAGCAGAACTATGGGATGTTTCAGGGTCACTGGGCCAACTATAAACTTTGTCTAAAGGAAAGTCTGAAGCCTGACCCTAAAGGTAGAGAGGGGGTCTGCTTCCTGAACCCAAACGGGACTACTTGTAATATATCAGTGATCCACATTTTAGGCATCTGGAAGTAAAATATTGCTTTAGGTCTCTGTCATAAAGCAGGAGGTGTTTAAGGATCACCAAATGTTTTAGTTTCTTTTTGTTTCCAGCACACAACACATATCTTACACTTCTGTTAGTCGCATGTGGTGTAACCGAGGCCTGAAATCAGTTTTATCAGGGGGTTTTCTATGAAGAAGTCTGCTTTTCAGGACTGACACTGACCTTTTTCTGACATTTCTGTGGATGGAGGCTGCTGTGACTGTGCTCTGGAGAGGGGGGGGGGCTGTTCAGGTGGGAACTGAGGACGGGCCGGCCTCACACACTCCCCCTTTCAGCTGGATTTAATTGAAACACGCCCCTCAGCTCCTCCGGGACCTGCTGCGCTGGTGTCTGCTCTCTAATTGGCCCAGATGCTTATCACTCATCATCGTCTAGTTAGGGGGGAACCCAAACGACCACCACCAACCCCCACTCCGCCCTAGTCTCATTTATTACCCAAAACCAATGGACCCGACCCAGAAAAAAATCCTCTCCATTTTCACTTTGTTGGGGAACATGACAGGATGAAGGATTCAGCTTAGTTAAAAAGCAGTCTGGATGCATTAAAACACTGATATTTGTATCGTTAGAACACATTAAGGACTGGATTTAAACTCTTCTTAAATAATTAAGTTGAGTTGAATAATAAATAAAATAGAGGTGAATGAAAAATAACCCATTTAACCTGACCTCCACTCTCGCCTTATTATTATTAGCAAAACATCCTTTTTTTTTTAGAAATGCCCTTCATGTTTTACTTTATTTTGCTCCTTGAGCATGAAGGTTTGAAATTTGTTTTCTGGTTCTGGAGGGATTTTATATCTGGTTCTGCTGGGATGTTATTTGATAGCCCCTGATGATAGTTTTATGTCCTTTTGTAGATTCATTGTTGTCTTTCTGTTGTGTTTTGTGTATCATGACTTAATTTGTGGTGATTTAGGCTTTTATTTGATTGTGTTGTGTCTGTTTGGGATGATTTTATGTCTGTGGTCATATTTGTGGTGGTGGTTTTAAGTCTTTTCTTTAGGGTTAAAGTTAGTGTGTTATGTTGTCTTTATTTTATTCGGCATGATAAATTTCCTTTTGGGTTATTTTGTGCATTATTGTGCTCTTTCGGTTTGTTTATAGTATCATTTAGCCTCTGTGGTTAATTTATGTCATTTTTGGGTAATTTTGTGCACAGCAAGTTTCATTTGGGTTTTTTGTACATTGATAGTGTCTTTTTTTCTTTTTGGTTTTGGTCAGTGTTTCACCATTTTCAAGTAATTTGGATTTCAAAAATCAATTCGCCCATCAAGCAGAACATTCAACCACTAAAACAATCTTTTCTGTTCAGGAATGGGATTAAATATAAATCAACAAAAATGTATGTCTATTTTTTATTCATCTCACAGACAACAGCATAAAATTTGAATTACAGGATACATTCTAACAAACATCACAAAAAAACATTAGGCATTAATTCATACATTAAAAAAACAGTAAAAACACCAAAGTTTCCTTTAATATGAAGGAAACTGAATCTGGTTACGGATTCTTCAGGGCTTGACCACCTGAATGTGAAACAACTGCTAACAGCGATGATAAATGTGAATATCACAAACTCGTCTCATCATCGTGTGAAAAGGACTGACAAACAGTCTAAAGTTTTAAGGTTCAGGACGTAAAAAAGCCATAAACAAAACGGGTCTGACTGATTCTCTGACGGATAAACAGTCTTTCTGCAGGTGCAGGGCAGCCATGTTGGATTCTGAGGACAGCTGAGGATCCTCTGATGCTCAGAGTCACAAATCCAGTGATTTCACACGTGTTTTGCTTCATTTTCATCTTCACCTTCTGACTTCAAATGACTCCCAATTTGACACATATTGATTTCTGATCAAGCCTCCTACCAGTCTGATGGTCTGATGGATCACAGATCTGATCTCATTCCTGATGGTCAGGAGCTGGACACAAGCTGAGAGGGGTGAAGTTTACAGAAGAAACCGTGTTTCAACTGTGCGTGCCAAAATAAGGCAGCTCATTTGAGCTGAACAAAAACATCTGCATTTATCTGACATATCCAGCTGTGCTGAGAACATGTGTGTGTGTGTGGGGGGGGTCTCAGCCGGATCTGATGTGCAGGTGGGGGTACTCCAGGTGGCTCTGCTCCTCCATCACGCAGTCAGAGTCTGCATCCTCTGAACTCTGGCAGCTGGAGTTGGAGGACAGCCCGCCTTCCTCCTCCTCCTCCTCCTCCTCCTCCTCCTCGGTCAGACTCCCGGCTCGGCCCCGGGGGGCCGCTCTCTGGCTCTGGTCCACCACCAGCCGGTCCAGGAAGCCGATGTAGCGGAGGGCGAGGCGCAGGATCTCGTTCTTGCTCAGCTTCCTGTCGGGGGGGTGGGTGGGTATGAGGCGGCGCAGCTCGGCGAAGGCCCCGTTGACGTTCTGCTGCCGCCAGCGCTCCCGGCTGTTGGTGAAGCTCCGGCGCACCGTCCCGGGACGGGAGCCTGTGGGGGGGGGGCAAGCAGAGGGAGGAGTCAGACCCAGATGTGAGGAGTTTCAGCAGCTGGATCACACACAAAAATGGCAGTGTTGCTGTCATAAACTTGTGTTTCTCTTTCTCTTTTCAGAACAAAATTAAAATGTCTGACTTCTTTGAACGCATCATCAGTAACTGAGGAAACATCTGAGACATTTGCCACCCACCAGCAGCTGTTCTGAAACTGGAAAAACTCTCTTTTTGTGACCATTCAGTGTGTTTCTGTCCAAATACATTCAGAAAGTGAGCTAATTGTTATGTTTTAATAAATAAAAACGTAGGATTGTTTCCCCTGAAAAGGAGGTTAAACTTTAAAAATCCAGATTAAATGCTGAACTTGACTATCCTCAATGTAAAAATTCTACGGTTTTATTTCTTCAAGCACAACGAACCAATAACAGTCAACAAAACCTTCTTCAAAACCAACAAATCACATGACCAGACTCACCGCCACTGAGGCTCCTCTCATATGGGCGGCTTCTGGGCTCCATCATGATGCAGAGCTCTGGATCTCTGCAGACAGACACACACAGACAGATCAGGACCTGGGAACAGGAGGCATGATGTCCAGGGCCTGACCCTCCTGACAGCTGAGTGGAAGCTGAGAAGTTTTAAGGCCATAACGAATGATGAAAAAGGCAGTCTAAAGATCATTGTTGTTGCATTTCAGTGGAAATCCTAAGCATTTTAGGCACATTTTTAAAAACTTTTTCTGCAAACACAAATAAAGATGAGTGAAATCAGATGTCCAGCTTTAGCTCACAATGCCTTTGTGAATATGAATTTAAACTAAGATCGTTTTTAGGATCTCATTGTCTTATAAAATGAGAAAATTCTGAATCAGAACGACTAATTAATGAATGAATGAATGAATGAATGAGTGGGCCGCTGGTGATGACCGATAAAAGCATTTTAGGTGAAGCCGTGGGCAGTTTGCTGACCTGCTGCAGGTGTGGAGGAGTTGCTGGGTCTGGTGCAGCATCTTCATGCGGAGCCTCGCTGTCCGTCTGGCCCCCCACGGCCCGAAGCCCCTTTTATACCCGCCGTCCTGCGCCCCTCCGACTGTCGTGACGCGCCGTTTCCATGGAGACCCCATTGATCGTGACAGTCCCATTACAGGACTCATTAAACTCCCGGCCCCAGGAGCGGCCCCCCTGGGACCTGCCGTTTCCAGGAGCGGCCTCCCCTTCCGCCCTCCCCCCTCCGC
>CAJRST010000002.1:7277095-7372151 GCA_907169785.1 Menidia menidia
GATAGATAGATAGATAGATAGATAGATAGATAGATAGATAGATAGATGGATGGATGAAGTGTTTCGTTGTTTGTCTATTCAAACCAGATGTTAATTTCTTAAGGAATTTCGATTATTTATTTTTTCACTTTCATTGGAACATTATCTAATGTGATAAAGTTCCAGCTGAATGTGTGATTTTCACGTTTGACCCTGATCGGCACCTGCAGTTCGGTTTGGCTGTCCGGACTGGTGACGTCAGAGTCTGCACAGGTGTGTTATTGATCAGTTTACCAGCGAAAGTGTAGCACGTTTTTTTTTCCCGGTCGGTGGTGTTATGTGACTTTCCAGTGGATTTTTAAAAGTGGATTTAAAAGCTGATTTTTATATCGTGTCTGGCCTCCGACCCTCCACCTGCCAGGGAGGCTGCATGCGCAGGGGTCCGAGCAGGTGAGCGGCTGCACGCGCAGGGGTCCGAGCAGGTGAGCTGAGTTTTGACGCTGTAAGATGGTTTTCGCTTTTTCCCCCCTGTGGTTTCTGCCTGCTCCTCTCAGCATAATTTCCCTGATAGCAGCAAAGGTGTCTTTTTCGGTAATGAATGCTTAAACTGCTTAAAGAGAGGGGCAGACTGAGCTTTGCTAGCCTTTTCAGAGTAAAACGAGTCTCTTGCCCAAAGCTTTGACTTTAACAAAGGTTCCATGAAGCCTAAAATGTCAAAAACAACTTGGTGTTTAATACATATGACACGTCCCCCGTTAACTTCATTGACATTATTAGGTTAATGAAGTTAACCTAATAATGTAAACGGTCTTGTGGCAAATTGAAAGTATTTTTTAAATCAGAATAAACCTACATAATATTACATATTACATATCTAAATACTTTGCACTGTTTTGAACTAGCATAGGGTTTTAACATTTTGCATTTTGAAGTAGAATTAGGTATTTATCTATATGATGTAGCATTTAGCTGTACATTTAGCTTTCCGATGTAGAATTTAGATTTATCATGAATTGTTGAGATGTATCCTTTAGCATGTAGCTGTGTAAAGTTAGCATTTGTTGTTAAGATGTGTTATTTAGCATTTTTATGTAGAATTTGACATTTAAATTGAGCACTGAAATGTTAGATTTAGCATTTTCATGTAATAGCATTTAGTTTATCCTTTATCTCCTCACTGGAATTGAGTTATTTTAAGTTCATGTCTATCAAGTGAAGGGAATTTAAAAAATGAGGATAGTGAGATGCATTTATTGAGTAGCTACGGTTTTTTTTTGTTTTTTTTTTTGGCGATTTTGTTAATTTATCCTAAAATCGACCAAAAAAAGGAACAAAGTGGCTGTAAACTAAAATGTTTTATGAATGGCAAAAGCAAATGGAGGTCTATAAAGGTGTTCAATTTTCTTCATTTATCCTGGTCAGGCAGTCTAAATGAAGTCAGTCCTGGTCAGGTGGTGCCCCCTGCTGGATATTTGTCTACATGCACCAAGCAGAGGGAAATCAAAAAGAGGAAGGGTCTGGGCCAGAAGTCAAAGAAATTCCTCCCTAATATTCCATCAAATGATGTAGACAACATGCAGAGGAATCATTTGAAATGTTTTATTGACAAAGCTTTTCTTTTCTTTGGTCCTCATAACAAATAACTTAAAATGGGTACAAACAGCTGTCTCTCATAGGCATTTAAAAAAAAATGTTTTCTAGCATTTCCTGGCAACAACATGAGTGAAATAAATTAAAATAAGAATGATCAAAGTAATTTATTCAGCACAAGACTATAATCTATTACTTTTATATAAATACACATAAAATGGTAATTATTTAGTATAATTTCATTAAATAAAGCTAGGATGAATTGGTTAAAAATTAAGTATAATATATAATATCCTCAGATTAAGCAATAAAGTAGTCTCTTACTAATGGTTTTATTTCATTTTCATTTATTTATCTTAATTGAATAAGCTGATGGGATTTTTTTTGGGGGGGGGCTCCCACAGGAAAACAAATAGCTGTTACAAAGTCATTTTCAGCCTTCTGGCACCACCTGCGCTCGAGAATTTAAGGCCAGAGGGCTCCATTAAACGGGGGAATAGGTGCACAAACAAAAAAGGAGAAAGTAGCCTCTTACTATAAAGGCAATAAGAGCGGGAAAACAAAATAAAAGCAACCTCAGAAGGACAACATAAGACATATCACACTGCTATGAGCTGTATGTGTTTGGTTTCTATGCATTCAGACCAAACAGTCCCACTTTGCTTTGCAAAGAGGCAGCTTTGCAAACCTGAGCTGTGCTGCCATGTTTTTTTTTTTCTGCTGCAGCCACACCTGTTCAGGCCGTTTCTGACAGACGTGCTGATAAGCTGTTTGTTTCCACAGCTATTCTGTTCTGCTCAATGTTTCCGCCTCCTCAGTTCAAAAGACTCCCACATTGTCTTAAATTGAACACAGAGGTTATCCCACCAAAGTTTGACTCTTTAAAGCTTTTGGGGGAAAAGGTGAATATTGGAGCCACTCTATTCATAAGTTCATAGTGAAAAATATGACATGCAGTTCTATCCCACACTAAAATAAGGACATGAGGCTTTCTTCTCGAAAAACGTCACAAGTTCAGTGTTTTAAACTGTCCAATGTGTTAAAGTCTGACTCATAACTACTTTACTTTTACTTTTTTGTGTGAATAAATATGTTACTTTTCGGGGGATGTCTGGGTGCCGTCTAGGTCCAGTTGCTGTTCAGGAAGAGCATCATGTCCAGGTTTTCTGGCTCGATGGAGCTCCTGCTGTTGCAAAACTCCTCCCCTGAGATGGCGAAGGCTCTCTCTAAGGGCACGGCCGTGGAGACGATCCCGAGCTTCCTCAGAGCGAGCTGGCTCAGGTCGGGAAACTTGGACTTTCCCGTGTTCTTCCACCAGGACAGAGGGTTCTGCAGCCTTTTTGTGGGACTAAACGCGGTGTATCTCTCCAGCTCACCGCTCAGGTCACACACTCCTCCGCTATCTGCAAACTCTTTCATTATTCTAGCTTTGGCTAGTTTTTTGTTCTCCTCTCCCAACTGGTCTTTGTATCTGGGGTCAAGGAAGGTCATCGTAGCCAGTTGGTGTTTGTTTATGTCCCCAAACACCTTGTCGCATTTCCTCAGTAAGGACCCAGCAGTTTGGTTCCCTTTGTCTGTCTCTCTCTGCAGAGCGGCCATTAGAGTGGTCATAACGGGCAGCATGACGGAAATGGAGTCAAATCCCTTCGCTTTCATCATGGACTTGGCTTTTTCCAGCACCTCCAGAGCAGAAACCAGCTGTCTGACCTTCTTCTCCTGGTCTTCAGTGAGAATTAGAGCCCTCTGACGTCTCTGTAACACCCCCTTTACCACCTCGTACTGCTCGAGCAGCTGCTGAAGCATTTGCAGCCAGCCAAGCCATCGGCCACCAGAATACATGATCAGCACGTTTTGCCCACTGCAGAGCATCCTTTTGGCTTTAGTGTCAAGCTTAAAGAACATGACAATGTCCTGGCACCGTCTCAGAACTTCTTTCAGCTCGCTGTCTCCCAGCAGATCTTCTAAGATCGAGTTCAAAGTTTCAGCAAAACAGGGCATTTGGATAAATCGGGTTTTCCTGGTTGTGGGATGTTTTGCACCTGCTGTGACCACACTGTGAACCTTTGATTTAATGCTCCAGTTGTCCATGATGACATCGAGCTTCCTCTCAATGTTCCTTGTGGACGTATCGCTAAACAGGCCGCTGGTTTTCAGCATGTAGGACTTCAGGACTCCACATCCATCCACAAAATGACAACCGACCGTGAGATAGGAGTAACCGGGCCGCGAATGCCACAACTCCCATGTGAGCACAATGTCCTGAGCTGAGGCCAAGGCGGCTTGAATGGCCTTCACCTTATCCTGGCACACTTTGGGAAGCAGAGAGCAGAGCTTGGACTTTGCAGGAACGTGTTGCATGGGCCGAGCTCTGGCAAAACTGCGAAAGTTTGCCTCCTCTGTGATTCCCAAAGGCAGCAAATTGGACACGATCATCTTCAGCAGGCGCCCTTCAGGCGTTAATATTTCCACCCCATCTGGAAGAGAAAACCGGGCTGGTAAACAGGAAGAGCATACTCTGATTCTTCTGACCTCGTCTGCGGGAGAACAGGGTGTGTTTTAATTATGAAGTTCGGCCAAATAACAAGCCTAAAAACAGCCTTTCTCTGCTATGAAAACATGGTTCTGCTCCTTTAAACTGCTCAAACCTACGAAGGGGCATGGGGAGACCTTCTCCATCCCTGCTAAATGTTTGATCAGAGCAGCCACAGACCAGAACTCATCTCCTGCTGATGTCTTTTAATTGTGGTCTTTAACATTTATTGTCCTTGGCTCTTTGTACCTTATAGTTTTTGTGCCTTTATTTGGAGTAATTGCTGTTTTATGAACAGCTTTGGTTATCTTTGCCTTTAAATGTGATCTAGAAATAAACCTGACCTGCCTTTCCTTTCAGTTTGGATCACTGCATAATTAGTTGGATTAGTTTTAGTTTGTTTAGTGAATGTTTTGGTCCTTTGATCCCTCTTGAAAACGAGGCAGACAAAGCTAAGAACTAAGTACAAAATAAACTCGCTCTTAAAAGAGATCGACAAAAGTTACAAAGTACTAAATAAACTCACTTGGATGAGGAATAACAATGAAAGGTTCAAGGCTTGGGTTGAAGACAAGGAGGAATGCTCAGTATGGGTCAAAGGACGAAACACACCGGCACAAGACAAGGGGACACGCAGACTATTTAAACACTATGAAGGGAACCCCAGGGGAACACAATTGGTGATCAGGGAAGACAATTGGACAGATGAAACACAGGGGAATGCAGGTAGCTTGAAACAACGGGATGTACTTTTCAAAGTAAAAACAGGAAATAACAAGGCAACCATGGAAACGGGACAAGACACCAAAAAATCCCCAGGCGTGACACAAGAATAACAAAAGCCTTAAAATGACCCTCAATCTTCTGCAAAATACAGAGCCTGACTTCAGGTTGGTTCAGTATGAAATTGGTTTAAAAAGAGGAGCATCTTAGAGGCAGAGAGGCTAATGAAACATTAGCTTGACTAGAAGGGAAACTGTCCTTTTCTGCTTTCCGGCAGCATGGTGACAGATGTTTCCTACCTCCTCCTCGCCTCCTCACTCTGTGACTGTAGATTCTTTGCCGGAGGTGTTTTCCTCTCTGCGAGCTGGACGACCGCTCGGCTGTCCAGGGGGGAAGCAAAACCCAGGTTAGAAGATCGAAAAATGCCAATATTTTCTTTTTTTTTAACAGCAGAAAGAAGGAAACCTACTGTGGGTTTCTCTAACTGGAGCCATCTCAGGAGTTTTATGTCTTCTCTTGGTCTTAAGGCGAGTTCGATGCTGGAGGTGGCTGCACTCTCAGGCGTGTCTCAGGTGTGTCTCACCTGCCCCAGCGGCTGAACCTGGTTTCATAACCTGGACTTGGAAAGCGAAACTTACGGGTAACGGATGTGAAACACACATGGCGATTACAAGTGGTGACTAACTCAGCCCCAGGGTGCATTTTGACAGCCTCTAGTTTCGGTTTTCAGGTAATTGTCAGAGCTGGGTGAATTCGGAACACATGAAAACCGTTATTATTGTTATCACAGTTCCTTAATCTCATCTTAAAAACTGACCCTTTTGTTCTGAAAAACGATCAAATGTCCCACCAAAACATCCCATATTTATCCAAACATCAGCTAATCTTTGAAGTGAAGATTTCATTTTGGACTACCAGCTTTCGGTTTGTACAGCAGATGGCACTGCTTTTCATAATTAGAACATGCAGAACGAGTAGTTTTTTACTATTTTACTATTAATTAAGGAAAATCGGAGCTGTTGCAGATCACTGGCCATGGGAGTAATAAATACCTTCTCCATTAAATGGAAATAACTTATGTAAGTTTTGGCCTTCAAATGGTAAAATTAATGATTTGATATGTATATTAGGGGGGTGGGGGCTATTTTTAAGATATGATTCCATTAGGTATGTTTCTGCTGGTAGTTAAATGTCACATTTGTTGAGCTGCAGGTTAAAAAGAAAACCTAAATTAGCACACATCTGAATCAAATTCAGGTTTAATACTGAGACATGAACGTAAAGTTAGAACCCTAATATTGCTTTTTGGACTGTAGTTACCTGAGCTAACCAGCAGGTGTCACTACAGCTCCAGTAAGACATTAAAACCTCCACAACCCTTTATTTATTATCAAGCTGCTGAATGCTGCTTCTGTGTCTCCTTAAAGACTCCCCCATAAGGGCCTTTAAACACCCCAGAGCCTTTTCTTAACCTTATTAAACTCTGACCTTTGTCCTGTGATGTTATAATCTTTATAAAAAGTCTCCAGTGTGGAAAAAAGGACAGCCCTGAGCCTATAACATTTGGATGATAGCCAGATTTTGGGCTTTGAATGCTTCCATTAGATATTTTATATGGTTGTTTGCTTATTTTTAAATGTAAAAATACTGGCTTTATATCTTTAAACTATTTCAATTATTGTATCCTAATTTGGTCACTTTTTCTCCATAAGTATGGAGAAAGCTGAACCTTTTTAACTAAACATATCTATAGTTATTCTTTAGTCTTTTTTACTTTTGATTAGATCTATTGAAGTTGATTAGGTGTGTTCTTAGAACCTGAAAACATTCCAAATTATATTGTGATAGTAAATCTGTTCCATTCCTATTCCCAATGCTTAACACTTCCCAGGGAAGGGAACATGTGTTTCCCAGGACGTGACACTAGAAGCGTTGCCTAAATATAGATGTATTTAGTATTCCCAGAAGTGTCAGAATCTCAGCTATAAGCCCACAAAAAACATTTCCCTGACCCCAAACAGCTGAAATAATAAGCCATAACAGAAAAGCTACATTTTCAAAAAAGATTTCGGTCTACTGCTATGCATTTTGAAAGAGGTTATATGGTATATAATGCAAAAGAAAAAGGAAAATACTTCATATTTTCCACTTTTTTATCCTCGGTTACTCTGGCACAATGACAGCTGCTGTGATGTTTCCACCTCTGATGAATCCTCACAGTATCAGCTTCAATCTGAGACCAACATGGTTCAGAAAGAGTTTGGAGTTAAAGAGAAATTTGGGCAGGAACCCCAGAAATGCCTCAGGCTGAAGAAGTTAAGACGTGTTTCATGCTAATCTTCTTTCAAAGTAGTCTTCAGTGTGCAAAAATTCTTCCAACTTTCCCATTTTGGGGAGGTTTTAATGTAGCTGAAACCCCCAAATTAATTGAAAATGGAAAAAAAAAATCTATATGTTGAGTTGTCAGAGGTTGTAAAGTATGCCTAAAAGACTCAAATTTAATTTAGTTTTACCATTTATAGAACTGCAGCTAAATCTGGAGGGGAAAAAAAAGTGGGAAAAAAGTTTCTGTTTTTTTCAATAAGATGTATGAAATATGCCTAAACATTTCAAATTTGGTACATGAGTTCCACTTTTATAGCATTGGAGCAAAATTAGATGAAAAATGTCAATTTTATGTAACAAATTGTCCAAAGGATGTCTAAACAATTCAAATTTAACTTAAAAGTTACACATTTTACAGAATTGCAGTAAAATGTCATTTAAAAAAGGAACTTTTGTTCCTTTTTAAATGACAAAAAATGTTCACTTTCAGCAATATGTCTAAAATTGTCTTAAAAATAAACATTTAAGAAATGTATCTATAAATTGTATAGTCAAACTTAATTTTTACAAAAAAAAGTAAGGAAGTGACATTAATTGAGCCCATTTTTAAAGATTTGAATCAATGATTGAAGAGCACTCTGCATAAAAGTGTGTTCTATAAGAATGTTTCCATTCTTTTTATCCTTACAGAAACTCTGACTGGTTTTCAGGAAGCGCATTAGAGTTTATAAGATGACTCAGAAATGACAGTAATCAGATTAAACATCATTACCGGCACAGGAAGTGATTCGACTGAACGTAGGTGATGAAATGCTGGGCTTCTATCAGGGCTGCGAGTCGCAAACGCTGAGCAAAGAAGAAGATGGCAGCGCTCCAAAGCCCGCCGCAGTTCGAGCATATTGTCATTATTATCTTATTATGAGGTCAGGCTGAGAGCTGCCTCACTCAGTGTTTGGCAGGATGCCCAGAGAACGCCATCCCAGCACCGGCCAATCAGAGAGCAGAGACATGAAGTAACGGGCTACACGTAACCCAAGCTTTGGGAACTTTTTACTCCACTAAACCAACTATAAAGCAGGAGTTGCTACCTGATTTATCACTAATTATCAACAGAAACGGGTCAAAAAGAGATGCTGGATATATTTAGCCGAAAATAATGAATCCCTGAATTCCTCCAATTATCCCCTAAAATTTCCTTTAAAAAATTGAAAAAGACATGCATCCATGCTGATTGAAGTTAAAATCAAGAATATGTAGAAAATCTGCACATCTGATGGACAGCTCAGAACTTCTTTTTCGTCTTTTGTCATTTTGCGATCAGTTTGTCCCTTTTTCTGATCTTTTGCTATATGTTTTGGTTTAATGGCTATTTGTTGGCGTTTTTAGTCAGTTTTAGTTTAGCTGGGAAGTTTCTGGTCTTTTGTTGCACTTTTTGGCAGTTTTTGTCTTTCTGGAGGTCAGACTTGTTGTGGACTAACTGTTAGTGGAGTACATGAACTGAACTCTTAACAACATAACAGAAACATCTTTGTTGGAGTTGTATCTGTTCTTGGAATACTGTGAAGCTTCATAGGAGAGTTCCATCACTTTATGTGTTTGACTGCTTTGACATCAGTGTTTACTGTGCCTGCAGCTGTGATTGGATCCGGAAATGGTGACATCATTCAATCTGAAGAACTTTAAACAGGGTGAAACATGTAGGGACAGAGAAAGAGGGCTGAGGATTTCCTGATGAATCCAAAACAATCAGAACAACCTGCTGTTGTGATGTTTTGAGTAGTTTTTATGGAGGCCTGAAACTGAATTTAAAAAATAAATTTAAAAAGTGCATAAATACCATGGCATATATATCAATTTGTTAAAAATAAACTATTAAAGCCCGTATTTACCATTGTTACTAAATAATATATTTTCCTCATATTTTCTTACTCATTTATTTAGGCATTTTTTAACAATAAAAAAAAAAACTTGGATGATTTTAATGTCTCCTATTTTTTCTTGATTCAAAAAGACATATTCTCCAACTTCCTGTTGATTGACCTTGAGAAGCGGACCTTGTTAAAGAACAGCCTGCATAATTTGCATAATGAAGCTGCAGGTAATGAGGAAAAATAGAAATAAAGTTAGACACATTTTTAAAAATTGAAAATGGGCTTGAGTAAAAAAAAAAAAGGTTAAGATAAGAATTGAAAAACGTAAATATGAAAATTGAAGCGGTTAAATAGATCACTTGAATTTTTGGTGGAATTTTGGTAAAATGTTAATTACAATTGTTTCATTTTACCATTTAATGGTGCATTTTTTGTATTTTTATTTACTGAGACATGTATAAACATTTACTTTTAATACACCTTGAAATGATCCTGATCTCAGAGGTTTGCTGACACTGTGCTCTTCTTTGGAAACAAAATTCCTCTTTAGTTTTACCGGGCTCCAAAAAATACTTAAATAAATCCAAGCAAATTTTGTGGAACTCTTCAGTTTTCCTTTTATTGATGGTGAACTTATCAAACACAGATTCATATCTTAACACTTTCTCCCAGAAATCTTCATAGTAAATTCACTAAATATATTTTTAGGTTTTGTTTTTCCTGCTCATGCAGCGCAGGCAAAGAAAAGAGGCCCCTCTGACCCCTCATCAGTTCTTCAGCCAATCAGATATATGCATTCTTTACAACAGGACTTTATAAGCATCCAATAAGAAAATATACAAAAACAGATTTTTTAAATTGTTTTTAGTCTTTGAAAGAATAGATTATGCAGACGCTTGGAGAATGTAGAAAAACATTTTCCTCTTGAGGGCGGGGGGTACACTGAGTGTTTCCTTCCTCCTTCACATTTCTAAATGTCACAAAAACGTATTCCATCCAAACAGATTAAACTCAGAAAAGTACCGTTACTTTCCAACAGAACCAGAATGCACAGGACTACAGGGACCAGAATGCATTGTGATGCAAGCATGAACAAAAACAAAGAAAACAACAACTACAGCAACAACAACAACAACAACAACAACAATCATCAGACTTCATATTTCATATGAACTTCCTCCTGGAGGGGTGGGGGTGAAAACAAAATGGCACAAACCGAATAAGAAAAGAAGACTTTATTCGCACCGACGTGGAAACGCTGACGGCAGTTTGTTTCTGTCGTTCTCCACAGGAGTCGTGCAGCGTCGCTCGTCCGTCCTCCGTCACAGTGCCTTTATACTGCTGTATATACTGCATTTCCCAGCATGCCCCTGCTCGTCCATTGACAAGGACACACCCCCTCCATCAGCCAAGATGGAGAGGCGTAATGACAACAAAAAGAAAGTGTGCAGCTTTGATGAAAAGCTTCGCCTCGACCACCGGTGTTGCTGTTGGTCAGTCTGTAAAAATTCAGCACCAGTGGGAGAAAAAGGCCATTTTTGATTTGCTGTGTTCAGACATTCGGTTTTGTTTTTCTACTTTAAAATTTAGAAAATAAAAAGCCAGGCTCCTCCCCTTATTATACCCCGCCCCTTTAATCAAGGGCGTGGGGTTAATAAACCCTGCCCTCTCGGAAGAAGCATCCAATAGAAAAGTTTTACAAGAGTCTTTGGCAGATTAAGAGAAAGAAAAGGCCATCGACTGGGAAGTTTGCTGCATCTTTAAGATATTGTTATGCTTGATGATATTTAGCCACGAATGAGCCACAACATCCAGAGCCTCACTTTAAGTTTTTAAAATCTGTTATAATCAGAGGTGGGAGGTAATTTTTCACTGATATTTAAACATAGGATAAGAGCAAATATTTCAAATTGGAACTAAACCTTCTGTCATGCATGACTCATTCATGAACAACTGGAAAATTTGGAAAAACCAAAGTCTCAAGTTTGGATAAATTGTTATTTTACGTTTGTGTCTCCTCCAAACCTTCTGATAGGTTTAAGTTTCAGAGGTTTGCGGAATCATTTCAAGTAATTGTTTATTTTTGAATAAAGTTCTAACCCAGACTTCAACAGTGATCTTGAGGTGCTGACTAATTCTTTGACAAATTAGCAACCTCAACTTCCACCTTAAGTCATGCCTGCAGCTCATGTGGGACTGTAATAATCACTTCTTGAAAGGGGATGCTCCTGGGCTGGTAGGATCCTTTTGAGAGTTTGTCAGTTGATGCAGACCAGATCATTGTTCTGGCCAGAGATGTGATGAGTTGATGATGTTTTATTCATCTGATGCGTTTCTACCCCACAGGATGACGCTGGACTCCACTGACCACCATATAAAACAAATATCCACAGGTAAGCTTTGATTTAAATCTTAGCTTTTAGACAAAGGTTGTCCCTTAACTGATTAGTCTGACTGTCTTGTTAGATTTAATCCTTATTTAATCAGTAAATCATCTCAAAGTCAATCTCTGGAAGACCACACCAGTTTTTTTTCTCCATATATTTTTAAAAAAGTTTTAAGTGAATGGGACACTTAAACTCCAAACCATGTCAACTCTAGAATAGTTGAATTTAACTTCCGGCAACCAACTTTTCCTAATCGCTGTTGCAAATCAAAGCATGATTACTGAAAATGATTCAAGCTGTACAAAGTCTGCAAATTAATATTAATTTAACATTGACATGATGTTTCTTCCATTCGTCACAACTAGGTATTTGACTGTGAAATCCAGCATATTTCCAAAAAGTCCCGCTTATTACCAGTAAGTCATATCAAACCCTTTTTTTAATAACCATAAGATGCGACATGGTTGGAGAATGTCAGAAAACTGAGTTGTCTTTGGGCCACAGTTCTGTAAAGTGGTACACAATCTTCTAGTGCTGATGTCAGTTTAATATTTGTTTTTCACTTGGCAGTTGCAAAGCTTATTAACTAAAGTTACCAAACAGCATGATATTTTGTTTTATCCACTGAAATACAAGCTAGTGCAAGCCATCAGGTGAGGCTAGCTCTGAGCATTTGCTAAGGCCTGGCTAGTACGGTATCTCATTTTAAAGCGGGGAGTTGTTTAGGTGAAATGGCTCATTTGTTCTATGTTGGATAGCACAGGAACCATTCTTGAATATCTGCAGGGTGAGAAAGTTAAGCTATTTTGTTTGCTGTGGTGAAATGGAGCTGGTGTAAGCTATCAGAGAAGCTAACACCTGGCTAATGTCTCATTTCTTAGTGGGGTGAAGTGGCTAATTTGTTCCGTTTATGATGATGTAGGTATAAATCCTGTCTATTTGCAGCATGAGACAGAGCTGTTGAATTTGCTAACATTTAGCTAATTTCTAGTTTTCTAGTGGTGAGATGTATAGGCTGGGCTAGCTATCATATAGCTCCCCAGTTCCTGAAGAGGCTATTTATTTATTGCTCTACTCTTCTCATAAGCACCAGCCAACAGTGCAACATTTCAAGCTTGTTGTTTCTCTTGAGAATTTATTCAGAACATGTCATATAATGGGAATATCTTTTTATGGGTGAAAAAGCTAATTTAGCCACTTTTATTTCCAGTCAAACGGCTTAAAAGATTATTATAGGTGTGCATGCACATCCACATTGCACATGACTTTCACTTAATCTCTAAGGGTTAGGGTTAGTTTGTTACTTTGTTTTACTATATCTTTAAAACAGTGATCAGCTTGATTAGGATAACAGTTTATTAGCTACTTATTTCCATACAAAGTTTTTGTAATACCTTTTGGATATTATTGGTATTCCCATTGGAATATATGTATTCCTCTTTGACTTTAACATGGATGCAAAAGTGGACAGTAAAGTTTGAATAAATATTTTACACAAGGTTACATGTTTGTGACTAGCAAAAGTTTTTTCCCCATTTTCTTTATGAAACAATAGTATGAGATTACTACTCCTTGTCATGGGAACATTAAAGACTTATACTGAGATTTTATGACTGCAAAGTACACAAATGCTATAGGAATTACCATAGTTCTGTGAAACAAAACCAATGTTTAATGAATCCTAACTATTGGTATGGTCTTCAGTGAAATGGTTTGCAGAACATTGTCTATTCTTACGTTTTGGCATCTGTTTAGAATTGAATAAAATGTGTTGCAGATATCCAGTAAATCATCCTCAGTAAAATGTATAATTTCAGATTATCCAGTGCTTCCACGTTGGAAACTTATCATGGGAGTCAGTGGAGTCTCAACTCATGGATCTGTAGTACAGTTTTATTGGCCTTTTTCCTTTTGAAAAAAGCTCCAAAGTTCTGCCTGTTGCTGATCCCCGACTTCTTTGATTGCGGTCCAGGTGAAGTTCGGCGGCCAGTGAGAGGGAGCTGGATGCTTTCCTCAGAGCAACGGAAGCGGAGGTGGTGCTATGAAGAGGCGAGGAGCAGGACGAGCAGGACGGTGAACAGTAAGGTCGATGGCTGAGTGAGGCTGCAGCCGCCAGTGGTGTCGTCCGTCAGGAAGGGCTCCGGAGACTCGTACACAGAGTCATCTGGAAGAGAGGCCAGACCAGAACACTGTGAATCATGACTAAGACACATTTTCCCTTCACAACCTCCACAATACAGCCTTAGATATAAGGCTAATGGGGATTTCCCTCCTCTGCTGGCCAAAATGTTTTCAATACCCATGAAAGTATAGATAAATGGTCCCCAGACTTTCTCTAAAAGGCCTGCCCCCATTACAGCTCACGTCTTTCCTTGTATCCTCATCTCCTGAAGTGTTTAGACTAACTTCCATAGATCTTTACATGTAAACTGACAGAAAAATGAGTAACTATGACTGATTCCCCTCCCTGGGTTGCCACATTATCGTGTTTGAGGGGTTGGTGTGCGAGGCGGAGAGATTCCGGCTAAAGATAGTCGGTCTCGCCTCGACACACTGGCTCAGGAACCAGTACTCTTGAGAGGGGTTGGACACTCTTCTAGAGTTGCTCCTGGTGAGAGGCGCCGGGCGGGAGTGGCGCTTGTACATTGGGGTTCACCCTGGTGAATGAGAGGGTAGCCTCCCTTCGCCTTCGGGTGAGGGGGACGGGTGCCGACTGTTGTTTTAGCTCCTGTACCTAACATTGCAGAGTACCCACCCTTTTTGGAGTCAGAGAGGGGTGCTGGAGGGTGCCCCTCCTGGGGAGTACCTTGTTCTACTGGGGGACTTCAATGCTCACGTGGGCAGCGACAGTGAGACCTGGAGGGGTGTGGTTGGAAGGAATGGCTGCCTCCAGCTTTGGCCCGAGTGGTGTTTTGTTATTGGATTTCTGTGCTCAGCACAGATTGTCCATAACCAACACCATGTTCAGGCATAGGGTGTCCATATGTGCTCCTGGCACCAGGACACCCAAGGCCACAGCTCAATGATCAACTTTGTTGTCCTTTCAGCTGATCTGTGGCTGCATGTCTTGGGACACCCGGGTGAGTAGGGGGGAGGAGCTTTCCACTGACCACTACCTGGTGGTGAGTTGGCTCCGGTGGTGGGGAAGGATGCCGGTGAGACTGGGCAGGCCCAAACGCATTGTGAGGGTCTGCTGGGGGCGCCTGGCAGAGTCCCCCGTTAGGTGTAGGATCAGTGCCTCGGTTCTTGCTCACGAATGGAGGTAAGGAGCGGGAGATCGACAGGCGGACGGCATTAATGCAGGCGCTGTACCGGCTTCTCGATTTATCAGTCGATCTACATTCCTGCCCTCATCTATGGTCATGAACTTTGGGTAGTGACCAAAAGAATGAGATCATGGATACAAGCAGACGAAATTAGTTTCCTCCACAGGGTGAGATAGGGTGGGGAGCTCGGCCATTCTGGAGGGGCTCAGAGTAGAACCGCTGCTCCGCCACATTTAGAGGAGCCAGTTGAGGTGGCTTGGACATCTGATCAGGATGCCTCCTGGTCGCCTCCCTGGTGAGGTGTTCCGGGCACGTCCCACAGGGAGGAAGCCCAGAGGAAGACCAAGGACACGCTGGAGGGACTATGTCTCCTGGCTGGCTTGGGAAGGCCTGGGGATCCCCCGGGAAAAGTGGCAGGGGAGAGGGAAGTCTGAATTTCCCTGCTCAGGCTGCTGCCCCCGCGACCTGACCCCGGTTAAGCGGTGGATAATGGATGGATATATTTAATTTTTCCCAAGATGGTAAATGGACTTGTATTTATGGAGCACTTTACACTACATGTCATCCACACACTGGATGGAGCAGTAGTTAGCTTTAGCTTCAGAGCCTTGCCCAAGGACTCTTTTCTTTGACATGTGGCCTGGAGGAAGATGGAGTTAAACCACTGACCCTCCAATCAGTAAGCAGCTGCGCTCTCCTCCTGAGCCACAGCCGCCCTGCTGTTAAGATAACAACTCCCTGAGAACAACTGCAAACAGAAGCATTCTCAGAAATAATCTAATGGTGAGTTATCCTCCTTCGCTTTACCTGACAGCTGCTACAGACACATCAGGGGGTGATGTGTCTGTGGCTGGTGATGAGCAGGTGGTACTTTCTCATCAGACTGCACCATGCATTCATGTGAAAACATAGCTGTTTAATTCTGGAGTTCTCTGAAGTACTTATGAGCAGGTCAGCATGGATTTCTTACTCTAACGAACCCACATACATTAATGTGACACTCCATCACAGGAAACTAACCAAGCTGAGTACATGCAAGCAGAAAAGGGCCATTAGTTACTATTTTTCCCCCTCATTTATATATATTTTTTTATCCAAGAGTCCAAGGTTGTGTATTACTGTTCAACAGCCTTACCTTTTTTCCTTACAAGAAAAAAAAAACATTCATGAAATATCATGCATGTTAACCTTCAACAACTTTCAGCTGGGATTTTCTATTATCAAGCATGCGGCTGCTTTTTATTTAGCTAATATGCTCCAGGAATGCACGTACATCAGCTAATTAGGCCTCTGATCAGCTGTTTAAAGGACTCAATCTTATTGTTTCTCATTTATTCAGCAGCAGCCTGACTCCAAACTTTCCCTTTACTATAATTTGACCCAAATGAATAAAAACATTGTTTTAAATCCTTTTATCTATATATAATCCTATTCCTATAGATGGAATGTTCAAATATTTATGGCAGTGATGGCTTCGCTTCAGCTATCACTGGTTTGGCTTTACACATCATTACATCCCTTTTTAAACATGTCCTAAGTACAAGTATGAGCCTCTTGTACTCTAAATGTTTTATGCTACCACACAACGGGATGTCACATAGGTTCTCCTTTCCCCATGCGTTTCAAAAAGCCAAGGGGTATTTTTGACCTACCAAACAGGATTTCTACACTATTTTTTTTGGTGGGATCTAGAAATGAAAACAGTTCATTAGTTTTCTGTTGAGCTAAATTCAGCGGATAATCTATACTTTAAGGAAACCTCTGAACTATTGGGGGGGAAAAAGCCAAATCTGAGTGGTTTCAATTCTCCAAATTTTGGTTTTAAGGGTCCTTAAAAAGATGAGGCAGATGTCCAGTTTAATGTCATACAGCAGTAGACTTATTTCAACAAACTCATTCTGTACTTGCATTTTGAGATAAACAGAAATATTATCTTAAAACAGTTAACATTAGACTTAGTGGCTATGTTTTCATAATATTTTCAGAGAATACCAAGAGAATTAAAGTCTTTCATCATAAAATTCCCTATTATTTTCCTCTGTTGTAAAAGGATCAGATTATTGGCCTGGTTTTAAAGCTGAATTGTGGGACATTCTGTGGAAATAATTTGTCCACACTCTGTTTATTCTCCCTTCTAAATATTCAGAGATTCACAGCTTGTGCAGCTAATTCACCCCCACATCTAATGAAGGTCTTTTCTTCCTGCTCAGCAGCACAAATCCTCGTCTCTCCAACAAATCAGCCTCCACTGGGGCTGATGAAAGCTGATTTTGTGGGCGAAAAAGGAGGATTTCCTGCCAGCGACGGTGTAAACGTGTTAATGCCGTTTTCTGCTATGACAGTTAAAATCTCATAAACTGCTTTAAAACTGCAAGGGGGAAGCGTTTAACGCCTTCACACTTCCTCTACTTCACACTGACATTTACACTTTCACAGAAAGATGGAAGATATTACAAATAAAAATGTAAAAAAAATATCTGAACCTGATGTCTCTCAAGTCAGTTTTTTTTTTTTTTTACATAAAAATGGATCAACGTGAACTGTCAACGATGGCTTTGCCGTCAATTCAAAGTAGAATTGACTCCTTTATGAGCAGATTTACATAAACTAGTTAGTCAAATAACTGATTATGTTCCAGCAATTGTGATTTTCTGAGCTTAATTTTCATTTGGAATTTTGAAACCACTCAAACATTTTAAAAATTAATTTACTTTCTCACGTCATACACCTTTTGTAAGGTAGATTTTTGCTGAGGTAATCCTGGATGCTTTATTTAAACCACACACTGCATTTCAATCTCCATTTCGTAAGCTAATTCAACTTGGATTCTTTTGTGACTGTTGTGATTATTCTTTATCCTTAGAAGCAGAGACTACACTACAAGAGAAATGTGAAGAGGAAGCAACTCACTGGTTGGTTTGACGTAGATTTTGAGCTTCAGACAGGGTTTCCCAGCCAGGTTTGGATGTGGGGACGCTGCAGGGAAAGCACACAGAGGTAGTTCATCATGTGAAAAAGCATTCCAGTTATAAAAGAACCACAATTTGAACTTGCCCCTAAATTTAACCTTAGAAAGGGTAGTAAAAAAGGAGTCTGTTCACTCAGCACTTTGTTTCAGTGGGCTTAGAGATCAGAGATTAAACGGTAAGTATTTTATTTTCCCTTTTTGTTCCCCCTAATAAAGGTCAGAAAATGTTTATACATGTGCCAGATTTTTTTTACTTTCTTTCCCTTTTCAGCTCATTTTCCGGTTCGTAACATCAGTCAGCTGATTGCACTCTACATTAGGTCTCTTGAGTTTTATGTTTGGCAGCTGTTGAGCAAAACTTAATTCAAGCGAATAAAATGCCTCCCTTTTTTTTTTAAAGAAAAGAAAAAAAGCTTATGAGTCACATCTCTGGTTTCACAGTCTTTGTTGGGCTGTTTGACTTTGACCTGCGGAGGATGTTTTATTCATGTTTCTGCTCTGAACCTGCTGCATTCATTACACACACATGCAGAGTCATTAAGTGTCATTTAAAACAAACTGCACCTCTGTCTCTGCTGGAGGCTTTTCAGCCCAAACCAGCCACAATTTAGGAAATGTTTTCCAGCTTGGAGGACAAATTAAGTCCAGACAGAACAAAATGACAGCGGCTTGTGTTTCCGAGGTCTGAACTTTACCACCTTTTGCTTCATGTTGACTGACCTGTGCTGGTAAACTCGCTGAGTGTTTGATGTCTGGGTTCAGACAGCACCATCTTTGAAGGTGATCGGATGGTCACTGTGCCAAATATCAGGTCATCGCAGAGGAGAATGCTAAATTAAACTGCTGGCTCATTATTTCACACCATTCGAGAAAGCGTGCTGGGAAGTGATTATTTTGTGTTTCAGTTGTATTGGGCCATCATTTCACTAAAACGCTGGGCTGTGAGTGGGTCCACCATACAACCAGTTGTCCAAACCTAAAATGTACCCACATTTCGTGTGACTTTGCTGAGCCAGATTGCCACCAGATCATGACCAGTCGTGGCTTAATGCACGTAAGAGCCTGACTGACTTACTGGAACCAGAATTTAAAATAAACTGTGTCCGATAAGGAGCCTGTCGTCTGACCTTTACCTTAACCCTGCATAAGAAGTATGCATTTCCCTCTTTAGACGTACTATAACGGGGAACAGTTAAAAAAGGAACTTATTTCCCTCTGTGAGAACCTCTGTGCTTCCATTAAGCCTTTTCAATAAATCCTCATTGTATATTAGCAGTAGACCGTTTGAACAATATATGACCAAATCACTGAAGTTATGTATTATATATTGAGGTATTTTACTTCCTTTCTTTTTACCAGAGGTACCAGCGACAGCAAAGGCAACCTGGTCATGTGACCGTTCACAATTCTTACATGATAAACAATTTGGAGACCATTTATTATTATATAACCTGCTTTAGTTCCCCAGAGTCTAAACACTGCGAGTTACAACGATTGTTATGGATTGGGTTAAACATGTCGACAGGCTGTAGTCGCTCCGATAGAAAATCATGTTGAGTCTGTACCGTCAAGCAACCCTGAAAAACTAACGAAAGCGTTCAACCTGAGAGCTTCAGTAAGAAAAACTGGATGACTTCTTGGATTTAAAAGGTCCTAGATTTTCATAAACTCTGCCCTGTAACACCAGTCCTTCGCTCTTTACATCCAGAATCCATTTCAGAGATTTGCATGGCCAAGGTCATTTTTATTTTATTTTTAGCCCTACAACAGGACCCTGAGGTCCTTTGATCAGGGACTGTTGGCCGTCCCTTGAACCCAAATCAGAACAAAAGGAAAATCTTCATTTGAGTCAATGACAATCCACAGGGGCTTTGCACTGGAATTGAAACTAATTAGCATTAATTAGCCAGTTTTTCTGTTATAAATTCTGAAACACCAATAAAGTAGAAAGGATTGGAGAAGGTGGGGTTCTCGACCTCTCAACAAATGAAAGGAGGTCCAGGAGAAATGACCAGTTGCTGCTGTAACTGTTGGTGGAACGCATACTAGAGTTGCAATTTAGAGGAGGAGCATGGTGGGAGTCAAAGAAGTCTGTGATCCTACATGGCAACCTCTTTAGCTTTAGCCCTAACCCATCGGAACTAAATGGGTTTTGGACCACCAGGTAGGTCAACTCTTCGAGTGGATGTCGGATATACAGAGACAGAGCATCTTTGAGTCTCAGCTTAGGGAATTCCCTTAATGTCCTCCCCTGCTCCTACCAGCATGGCCAGGGGAACCTTTGAGACTTACTGAAGCCCAGCAGCACCCTGAGATCCTTTGATCTCAGTTCAGAAAAAAAAGGAGACTCTACTTTTGAGATTAGTGCCCTAAGCTTCCCTCCTGGGGGAGAATCCTAAGAGCGCAAGTCAAAGCAACTGGACGAATTCTTTATAATTGAGGATGTTCCATCTCTCATCCAAAAGGCTTCTCCAGAGCTAAAGAAGAACGTCTTCACGTTCCAAGAAAAAGTCCAGCTTCCTTTACTCAGGCTCCTAGGATTACCCTAACCCGGATGGACACATCCACCCCAACAGACATGCACTCACATCTATTAAAGGGTGTAGTACTCACAGATGTAGTAGTACTCGTGTCCTGGCCTGAACTCGAAGCCCAGGCTGAAGGGGGTGAACAGCTGGAACTTCTCGGAGAACTTGAGCGGTCCGTTGGGGCTCTGCGGCCGGTTGCACTCCCAGCGTTTGAAGCCCTTCCTGTGGTGGTCGCAGGTGGTGTACCCGTCGTAGTTCACCATGTACAGGATGTAATGCTCCATGCGCTCGGCTGACTCCACCCCCTCGTAGTGAGGGCAGTAGATGTCCAGGTAGTCGTTGATGGCCACCTCCACCGTATAGTCACCCCGGAAGAACCTGAGGGACATAAACCACATCATTTCCTGTCTTTCTTTAAATGAAACATCTTGTGCTCCTTTGTCCAGCTTATAGTTAAATCAAAACATGAGATTAGTAAACATGGATTCACTAATTTCAGTGAGTGGTTACATTTGATGGACATATAATAATAAAAACTCACAATCAGAGACCATTCAAGACAATATCTTCCAAATAAGACTTAACCCCATCAAAGTTTCTGCCTTTTTCCAGGGAAAACCAACTTAAAAAGGATCATAAATATAAGAGTCTGATGCACATTTCTGCAGCCTCAGCCTGGATTTTATGTCTTTCTGCAGACTTGTGAACTAACTTTTATTGGAAGACATTAACAGGCCTTCTGCTTGTTTTTAAAAAAAAATGTTTTTTAGCTTTTGGATCTTTTAATACCACACAGTTGATACTTTGGGTTAATGCTCACCGAGATGTAGTTAGCTGTTATACTTCCTTATATTAAAGACATAACTGGTAGAAAATTGAGGGGATTGTTTCAATAAAAAGGGGTATGGGTATTTATCTTACAACAACAGTCAAAACAATTTAGTTTAGCCAGATACATTTTTCAGGACTATCCCAGTATGAGTTATTTCCTTGAATGATGGCAAGAAAGAGAATAAAGCAAAGCCAAATAAAGAGTTTTCCAGGTTCAGTTACAACAACTCATGCCTGCACATACAAAATGTTCAAGTCTGCTTCTCAGCGCAGAGACTCCGAAGCCAACATATGGAAACCATTGATCACTGCCCTCCAAACCCCCTGAGGCATTAATTAATCAAAGCTAACTGTTTATCGGAGCACAGCGGTGTTTACAGGAGGGAGATGAGAGTCACAGCTGGACCCACTTCCTGCCAGCCGCCGCCCCTCAGAGCCGCCATACTCCCCGTAAACTGGGGTTTCTCTGCCTGTCGCACACCATCACTGTGACCACAATGATCAGGTTAAAAATACAACAGCGACTCAGATTTAGACACCTGGTAATTAGTTTGAACCTTTACCAAAATCTCACTAGAAACTTTAAAAAAAAAAGACGTGAACCAGTGTTCTGGAGGATTCTTCAATAAGCAGGTCAACTGGTGAATGGGAAAAAAAAAAAGCAGCACCCACTAAAGGTTTGGTCTCGCAGAAAGGAAGAGTCGTGGCTCAAGACCTTGAGGTGAACTCCATGGAAACAATCATAAAGAGTATGAAGAGCGTCGGTCTTTCAGCATCTACAGAGCAGAATATTGTGGAAATATTCAGGGAGTCTGGTCCAATTAAAGAGACCAGGCTAAAATCAGCCACTTCACACCTCTAAAATATTAATAATTCATTCGTTTTATGGTGAATGTCTCCAAGAAAAAGAAAAAAAAAAAGAGTCTTTAGAGCACTTTTAAAAGGCAGCATTGAAGCAGAAAATGAAATATAGAACAGAGAAGGAATGTTCAAGGAGAATTTAAGAAATCAATTTTGTTCTTCTTTGCTCTTCAAGGAATTTCTTAGAAGAAATACAAATTTCTGTGAAATTTTGATGAAAAGAAACACAATCAAGGTCCAGATTTAGGTCACACTGAAGGGATCTGATGTGGTTTTGTCCAACAAAGTAATAACCAATGATGGCTAAATTAGTTTAAAACGGCTAAATAGGAAATTCTGAGTTCAGATAACTGATTTTCTTGACCTGCTCCTACATGCCACTGTGATCTATACAGTCACCTGGGCTGGGTAGGACCTCGGAGAGCCATTCACACCATCACCATACACCTGAATCCAGAAATGTGGATGCATCACACCAGGAGGAACCCAGAAATCAGCTCATCCAGAAGCACAAACAATGTCAAAAACATTTTTCACCCCCAAAGAACAAACTGGCATTCATACAAGGATTTTTCTCTGATCTGAGCTGGAAGCACAAAAGGGTTCAGGATTTAAACGGAGTTTGATCAACGCGGTGACTTTTAATGTTTAGTTTATTAGTGCTAATCTCTCATAATTATACCCTTATTTAATTGCAGGGGCTATAAATAACGGGGGCAGTGGAATACCTCACTAATGAGGCTTTAAAAAAAAGACCAAGTGTTTACACATCGTGATTTTCTGGCACAGTAACACCTCATATTAGATTCAAGCAGCTGTTTATTAAACAGCAAACACACCGTGTTCACGAGTGCATCTGCACCTCCGTCCTGATCAGCCCTCCATGTTTTACAACACCAACTGTCAAGCTAATTTTCTGTTTTTGGGGGGGGCTTTGTTAAAGCCATTTCCTGAATTCTTAATACCTGTCCAACAAAGGTCGCCACCTGGATTTAAGGCAAACGGGTAATCCTGATCCTGCCGGGCTATTCCTGCATGCATGCTTCCATGCAAGCACATTATTGGCACCAACATTTGGTGAACTCAGATCTTTAAAACTCCACATAACTGATTGGTTGTTTTTTCTGCCTTTACTTATCATCTCCTGCAGCTGTAGCTGGTTAAAGCCTGAGAAACATCGTAAAACTGCAGTTTTGGGAGCCATTCGGTGTTCTGTCAGTGATTCAACGCAGATTCAGACATAATATTTGTAATCCATGTTAAATGATGGTTGAATTCACTCTAGGGTGGACTCATGATCTGCTCTGATTCATGTTCACCTACGTAAAAAACTTGCTTTGGTTCTTTAGGTGGAAACAATTAGTAAAAGATCCAATGTTTAAAGTAAGCTGGTCCCCAGCATATACAGTGGAACGCAAAGTTTATGGCCATATTCATTTATTAAAAGAATAGAAAAACACCAGCGAGAGCAGACAGTTATGGTTTAATCTACAACATACAGCCTAAAACCCTCCAGCAGTCACGCACAGAAATAAAAACAGAAATAAACCGAAAACTTTTCCGATGATTCGTCTTCACAGATGTAATTAGCATCTTTTCATTTACGCCCCCGAAACTACTCCAACAGATGCAACAACTGATCGGAAAACAAAGCAATCAAACTTTGTGGGTCTTTGCATATTCATGTAGTCCAAGTTTAACATCCAGCAGCGTGAATGCTACAAGGCTGTCCAATCAAATCCAGCCAACTGAGAGTGGTAATGAGGCCTGAACCGACTGATGTGGTGTCTTATGGTCCTTCCTGATTGACTGAGTTGTGCTGGTTAATCACAGCTCGTTTTAAATTCAGAAAGTATAATTCAGCAATAAAAACACTCACATCTTTGATGGGGAGGATGGGTAGTAATGAGATGAGTCAGTGTCTAACGGCCTCCGATTAAAAACCAATTAAATCAGACTGATTATTCAGAAAAATCAAGGTGAATCCCAACGGCTAATTAATGGTTTCTCGTGCAAATAAAAAGCCACCAGTTTTAGCCTCCGATTGGTGAAGCTGAAGCAGATCTGGAAGTTTCATCTTCAACTAAGTTTTATAAAGGAGTAAAGTCACTTGAATTTGAAGGATTTTGTCCTCTTCAAACTATGGAAGAGGCTAATAAATTATAAGATTTTGACGAGAGGTGTGCAGATAAACCAATAAAAAGCAGAATTTCTGAATACCAGATTCTACATTATTCAAGGACAGCTGCCTGCTGGTTTTAAAATTGTGTACGCACCTCTCTAAAGCTGGTAAGGTAGAGTCTGATGAAAGGAATTATTCACCAAACCAAGCCCAAAACGTCTTGGTTAGTTACTGAGCTAAAGTAGGAGTGAAACACCAGCTCGTATAAGTCCAGGTTAAAAAATAAGGAAGGCTAAAGCATAAACACCGACAACTAAGAAACACTGTCCGCTGTCCTTTTCCCTAGGCCCAATCACAGCCCGAGCCATAACATTTCAAACTGATAGGTTCTCTTGGGCAGTTTCATGCCAAGGAATATAATAAACAAGCTAATTTTTCCTTAACAGATGCCACATAGCTTTCACAAACTGGTCTGAACGCTCATCCAGTGAGACTTCATGAAGGACAACTGGGTGCTAATGCAGCTCTCACAACAACTACACAGAGTGCAACCACAATTTACACAACTTTATGAGGCTAAAGGTTAACTACAACACCAATGTTTGATTTACTGCTCACAATTTACAACCTAGCAGTCTGATTTGACTTCAGTCATGCACACCAGAGACCAAATAAACAGCATTTTACCAACAACGGTTTGTCAAAGTAAAGAATTAATAAAGACTAAGGAAGATTTTTCTGGCATCTGAACACACAAAAACAGTTATTACCCCATTTTTATTAAATATTTCTACTTCACGAAAGCTGGCAAATTACATTGGTTTTCTTTTTAAAAGGGAAAATGACTATGAAATTCAAACATTAATCGACCTAAATCAGATCTTGACAGGAGGATCCATATAAAAGAAACTTTAAAAATATCTAAACAGCCAGTCAACGGAACAGATATATCATAATCAGTTTATCTGTTAAAATTTCATTTAAATTAGTCAAATATTCTGGTCAGAATCCCAAATATGGACAAAATTGCACACACACACATGAAACAAAAAATAATAAAACAGATTTCAGCCTTTTTTCACCCTGACATACGGATCAGAACAGAAGTGCTCACCATCAATATTCTGCCGGTGACATAAAATGGCTAATTTATGGCCCAAATGTGGCTCTTATTAGCACGGCAGCACAATAACACTCTCCTCTTCGGAGGCCGTTTGCTGCTGAAACCCCAGCACTGATTGTTCCCACCTGACCTGAACGCAGCATCAGTGTGGTCCTGATTAGGTTTGGGGTTGGTGGAGGAGAGCAGCTGGAGCATCGCGGAGGAAACATCCTGCAGAGTGAAAACGATCCCGGTGATGAGAGAGGACAGAGAGATGCGTCTCTCCTCGGCCTCGCCCTCTTTGTCTTTTCTAACACCATTAGCAAAGTGCATGCTAACTCAGTTAGCTGAAGGATCGGGTGACGCTAACAGCTCGGAGAGCAGGCGATGCGTTCACTGAACTCTGTCCCCTCGGCTTTCACATCATCACTCATCACTCTAATGGACAGAGGCTCTCCGTCCGTCCCAGCTGGGTTACCGGGGTCACCACCTCCATCAACATTAGCATCACCCTCAGAGGCCCACAGATTACTTGATTAATTGATTGGGAGACTGGCAGAGGAGTAAGAAAATTAAGTCCTAAACGGAGCCTGAAACATGCCCAAATACGGAGACTAAAATGGCAAAAATACTACTTCAAACCAATGGAAAATGAGGTAGTAGAGGATCAAATTAGGACTAAATATCAGGACTTATTAGGTGAAATCAGGACCAAAATCCAAAAGAATCTCAGACTAACTAATTAGAAGTGATACGGCAGGAAATGTTACAAAATCTATCCCTAAAATAAAGAAAAGTTTAAAATACCAGGCCAAAGCAAGGATGAATCACTACAAAATACTGAGGCATAAAGTTCACAGTAAATATGAGAGCAAACCAGGACAAACTGCTTCAAAATATGGATAAAGAATTTAAGAAAAAGTTAGTTAAAATACTGAACATTACAGGAATAGGAATAGGAATAACACCAGCAGGATAAAAAACAGGGCTGTAGGTTCACATTAACCTAGACATTAAATAGAAGCACAGGCCAGAAATAAAGAGAAAAACTACTCCTGAACGGGAATAAAACCTATCAAAAACTATGGTAAAACCCCACTAAAATGAGGAAATATTGGTCCCAAGTGGGAATGAACCACCAACTTTAATGGGATAAGCCAAGACACCGAAAAGCATTAACGAACAAAGACGAGAGGTTAAAATACAAAAAACACAAAGCTCAAAGCCAAAAGAGTACTTAAAAATTCTTATTCAAAACAAACTTGTAATAAAACACCAGTAATGACAGGTAAAATGAATCCAGTCCATATAGTAAATAATCAAACTGAACTGGGACTAAAACAAGGACAAACTACATCCAACCAGGAGGAAAAACATGGTGCTTTTACCAGTTATTTTTCTCCAGTGACTGAGGATCATATTCCTCTCTTTAATTATGAGGCTTAAACATTTGATTTTTTTCTCCCATTTGTTGAGGGGTTTTTTTCCCTGCAGAAGCCTTTCAGACTCTTTCACGTGTTATAACATATTTCATTTCCATCCATGCCCAGCACGCCTCTACGTGATTTACTGTTTAATCTGTGCAGGCCTGTGAAGGTCAGGTGGATTAGCACCAGGTCTGGTGTGGACGGGGGCGGGTCCGGGTCATTCGTCATCGTTCCTGACAGACCGGGGGTACCAGCGATTCTCCACACTGAGCAGAAGTGACCCGCTGACAGATTAATGTTGGGATCGGCTCATACAGAATCAACACCGGGCTAATGTGAGCCTCTGGAAGAAGAACCAGGTCTACTCTGCCCGGGTGGTCTGACCTGAGCGGCCACTTTCACTCAAGTTTAGAATCTAGCTTTTTCTAAATCTTAGCCAATTAATGTTGCCATTTATAATCGTGATTATGGCTAAAATATCTCAACTCTCCACCAGAAACGAAAAACAAATGTAAATTCATCAGCAAATTATGTCTTAAAAGAAGTTTAAGGAATTCTACAGGCAAATTTTCGTTGTAAAATCATTTATGTTCTCTTCTATACACATTTTGTATTATTTGTAAATGCCTTTCTGTGAAGTGGAAAGGACTGGACTCTAAAGAACCGATCTGAATGGATCATCAAAGAACTGGAGGCTGTAAAATAACTAAATGTACCGGATCTAGGTGGAATTTAAAGTGGTTTGAGGTTGAATCGAATTGAGTGCATCTCACATACCAAAACCATGGATTCCTTTCTCTCTTTAAAAAAATACAAAAAACATCTCTGCATATAGTTAAAACTCTTCAAACTGCTTTAAGTTTGAGATTTTTTATCTATTTGTGCAAAAACCCTGAGTTGTATCTAAAAATGAACAAAGTGTTGAAACCTTTAGCCTGAGTGGAGTGGTGCTTTGTGATCTCCTCCTCATTCTTCCAGAAAAAGGCGGGAAACGTCATGGCAACCAAAAACTCAGCAACATTTCACATCATGGCTGGCCCTGTTTAACATCACAGGATTTTTTTTAAAGTGCACGATTTTTAAAGATGTGTCCTTTAAATTAAGCGTCTTAACTGGCCTTTTTCTTTTTACAATGAATATTTTTTTAGGCTTAACTGTTATTTAACACAAACTTGCTTATGGACCAAATAAAAAAATAAAATAAAATAAACCAGCAATAAACGTTTAATTTAACGATTAAATGTGCAAAGCCATGAAAAAAAAATCTTGATCGTACAAGAGCAAACAGCAGAGAGCTCTGGTCCAAATCAGGATTATGTAAATCAGAAGGCTTCCAAACCAGAAGTGTAAAGGACAGAAAGGGGGAAATGTAGAAAAAATAAAAAGAGCCAAAATACCATAAATTCCATTTTAGTATAACTAAAATGGAAAAAGTGCTAATTTATGAGTGCTACACTCTGGACTAAAATCAGACCCAAGTAGAACCACAACCGCAAAATACTAAAGCAGAAGAAGAAGGAGGAAAAAAAAGGAAAGAAAGGCTTGGTGGGGCTTTTGCTTTTATAGGGCCGTGCTTATGATGCTTCCTTCAAAGTTCACGAGTCTTTGGCTTGAACAGTAACACAAAAGTCTGACATCATTCCAACATTTATGGGAGTTATTGAATTAGAGTTAATGACGGAGCAGGATTTTCCCACAGCCGCAGCGGAGAGCAGCTTCATTATTTCTGTCCCGCAGTCACATGAGCGATGCCCTCTGGAGATACGGGCGCAGGCCTTTGTGCCACTGTGTGTTCGCGTAACACGACTCTGTCCTGACAGGCCCGGCCACAATACCCACACTGTCTCATTCAGGTTCAGACAAGAAGCTACAAGCTGCGAGACAAAACTATCTGATTTGCTTTCGGAACACCTGATCCTACCAGCAGAACACACACACACACACACGTTTTTTTGTAATGAAAATCCTCCATACTGAGATTAAATGAAATATTTATTCACAACCAACAACATGCAAAACGCTAAAGGCAGCTGATTTATTCCTCATAAGAGTATCCAAGAGTACAATTCCAGAAATCAATGACAAAATTTTGGATGTTGTGAGGAATAAATCTTTTAAAAAAGTCTAAACCTAGCACTTTGTAAGGTCTCGTAACTGTGTGCTGCTGTAATGGTTAATACTTCAGTATGTAGAAGCTATTTAGCCCAAACTATATTTTAACATCCATCCATCCATCCATTATCAATACCGCTTATTCCCTGATGGGGTCGCGGGGGGAAGTGGAGCTATATTTTAACACTAAATTAGAATTGTTATTGATACATTTTCAAATATTTTGTTTCAATCAAAATTAAGATTTTTTTTTTAAAGAGCATCATTATTTCTGTTTAAGATGTCAAATTCTATTTGATTCTTGTCAGAGTTAGTGACACCAGGAAGATGCACAAAACCACTTGAAAATACGCATGACCACAAAGAGAGACAATTTAAGTAGAAACCCACAAAACTCCTCTCCAGAGAGTCTTTTCCATGTTTGCATGAATGAGCAGGGTTTCATTGCTTCCCTAAATAGATTTTTGGAAAATGGGCATGAGTAAAGGTGAAGGTAAAAACCTTCCACTGATTCAGAAAAATGTTCAGTTGGGGTGGTTTTTGGCCCAATCAAAGAAGATTTGGATTTAATTAATGGAAACAATGTTTTCAATCACATCGGACCCATAAAAAGATTAAAATGACTTTCCTGGATGTCCACTGCAGCTGCTGTTGGTTCTTCCTCCTCAAAGTTGGCTTGTTTACTGATTTACAACCACTAACCTTAAAGTTAAGCTAACAGCTCTTAATTACTATAAGTGATGATGAGAATCTCCTAAAAGAAGCAAAGGTTGCTTTAGTTTGGCTTGGCTGGTGAAAGGAGGCCCTTTTATTAAGAGGCAGGGAGAGTTTGGCCACCGTTTTTATGGGACAGATCGCCTGTTTGACTCGTCATACGTAATGCTTTCCAGCCATATCACTTTTCAACTTCCCCTCCTGTTTGTGAGTTAAAAGTGGTCGAGATTATGGTTTCAAATGAACGTTTTTATGACTCACACTTTGTAATACTCGTGGGTCACAGTTCCCTGGGTTTAACTCCTGAACGTGATGTGCACAAATGTTCATATTACACGCTTTTTTTCGGCGAGAACCGGCTGGACAAGCTCACACGAATATCTTCTGATTTAACCTCTTCCTGCGGCAGCTGCTTCACCACAACATTTGTCAAACTAATAAGTCTGAGAGGAGCCTTTGTTCACCTTAAAAAAAAAAAGAGAGAGAGAGAGAGAGAGAGAAAAAAAACTCCGGCACCAGCAGGAGCGGCTTGCTTCCCAGCAGGGGGCGCTCCTCATTGGTCACGCACTCTGAAAACTCCCAAACCAAACAAAGGAAAGTTGTTTGCTGGAAAACTAACATTTAGGGAAAGGAGCGGAGTGTTGCCGCGGCACTGACAGGAGGCGCTTGTGGATGAGGCCGCGGCCGTGTGGCGCTCGCATTCCTGAGCGCTGTAACATTTCAGAAAATGTCGGCTCATGTTAACAGAACATGTTACACACGCAGCGGCCACATGTTCGCTGTAACACGACCCCGGCTCAGCCCCCGCCAGGCGGCTGCTGCTCTGATCTGCAGCTCAGCCCCAGCACAAAGACTCCACCTCAGCGTTCGGAAAAAAACTGCCCCAAACCCGGGCCCAGACTACATGCAAATCGGGCAGAGATTAAACCGATATCCATCTCCGACGATGACTCCAGAAAAAGCCGGAGATTACCCAGAATGCCCCAGAGGCCGAGGCCAGGTTAAGGCTGGAGTTAGACATGTCAAACTCACAGGGAGGTGGGGAGGGGGGGAGAGCATTTCCAGACTTTAGAAGTGGTAAACTCCTCCGAAAAGAAAAAAAAAAAAACCCCCCCATTTTTTTCCCCCCCCCCCCCCCCCCACCCCCCCCCCCCCCCCCCTCTCCAGTCGGAGACAATGTAAACAATACGAGGCAGCTCCTGCTTTGTGTTTTCTGATCTGAGAGGTGAAGCCTGTCAGATAACAACACACACACATAAGGAATACCCCCCCCCATCCACTTTGTCATGTGGGTCAGGCGGCCCCTGTCGGCCCCAGGACCCTGACCGGCCCACTATTATCTTTAGTCCTGTCAATCAGGATTTTTAGAGGAGCATTTCAGAGAAAGGAGGAGGAAGTTTCAGAGCGGCCAACATTCAACAGGTGAAAAATACAAACCCTTTTTTCACCAAAAAGCAGGGTTTACTGCTTTAAAAGTTCTTTATTTCCGTCCTCTCGGCTCTGTTTGTAATGCTTTTAAATTGAAAAGCATTCAATGATCCCCAAATGTGTCAGTTTTTCCATCTTAGTGAACTTTTTCCAACACATTAACATATATTTTACACTTCTTCCTGTAATACCTGGTCTAATAGAGCTCATTTACAGGAAATATGCCTAATTTTTGAAGAATTCTTTTTGGTATAATTTGGATCAGAGGCTCATGTGTTGATTTATTCTCACAGACACATTTAAGTAAGAATTTCAAAAGACCAAAGTATGAACCATCCAAGTAATTTTTAGCCAGTTAGATGAAAGAAAACCACAGTTAGGGCCCATTAGCCACAGAAATGGGTCAAAATTACCTGAAAGAGGGTTAAAGGGAAAATCTGTAACTTTTGACCCATCTTTAGGTAATTTCCTGGACAAATATGAGAAGAATTACTCAGAAAATATCCTAAAGAAATTACACTTATGACCTGAGCTCTAAAGATCCTCACTAAATGGATGACAACATCCTGGAACAAAAATAAAATGGGCATGATCCTGGAAAGGCTTTCGAGCTTGAGCCCCCTCTCAGGCCTCTCCCTCCAGTCCTCTCTGCTGGTCCCCGGAGGATTTCAGAGCTATCAGCACTCACAGAGAAGGACAAGGAGGTTTTTCCTGCCAGCTGGCAGCCTCTTTATCACTTCTATTAACTCCGGCCTGACGTTGGCTCGGTGCCGGCGCGGCCGGCTGCCGTTACACTTCACACTTGCGCTGTAGAAAATCCTGGAATTACAAACCTCCTCCTCTGAAATCAGCTTACAGAAACCAACAGTTTAGACTGGTATCGGAGTTTGTACATGAGACGGAGGAAATGTAACCCCCCGTTTCTACATCACCTCCCTTCTCTTCCCGGTGAAATCCGCAGGGGGTTGAAACGTGTCACCCTGCACAAACAGACTGAATTAGGTCAAAGTGGAAAGCCGATCTGGGTACACACCTTTGGTAGCGAGCCGGGTAGAAGCGCTCCTCATTAAATGGTGTGTAATTAAGCATTAAGACGTGAATCAGATCAACAGTTGAGCAATGAAAACCTTCATTTATAGACTCCACAAATAACAGCGATCTGGTGGGAATCCGATCAGATTTTACTCGGAGCTTATTGGACAGAAATCTGATCACCAATTGTTATCTTCAAATCCGCTATTGGCCCTTTTCCACCAGTACCGACTCAGCTCAACTCGACTCCGTTTTGTTGGCTCTCCATAGGCCGAAGCTCCTGGTGTATCGAAACATTTTCAGCACAGATTCCTTTCTGGCCTTCTGGACTTTTTGGGTTGTTTTCTGAAAGAGCTGCCTGGTACTAACAAACAACAAACTCCTCTCTCATTTGTGTTCGGGCCTCATAGCCAACAGGTCCAGGAGGAAAACCCACACATCCCTATCCCCTAAAACACACCCAAGCTCATCCCGGGGGTTCCTTCCCAGGCCTTGTTATACTCTGAGCCGCATCCGGCTGGACGAACCAGAAATACCCCCTAAGCAGATGAACCCTCCTCTCCTATTCCACTCATACTTAGTCGGCGTGCCTCGACTTAACTCGTACCTCCTTAGTACCAGGTGCTTTTTTAGCTCCCATTAGGCCTGGATTCCAAGCTAACCACAAATGTGACATCTACAAACACTAAGAAAGCACCAAATGACACCTTTAGGGGTCCAAAGACTCATCTCTGGGGTGGTTCCCTCAATGGTCCTGTCACTGTTCCCTTGTAATCAGCCCCTTTACTGCTTGGGGACATAAGAGCACCTTTCAGGGCCTCTAAAAGTACAAATGTGTGCCTTGGGGTCCGGTTCTTGTTCATACATGGAGAAAGTGCCTCAGGAGACTATAGATATACTCCTATTGGGCCCCATTTTCTGGCCAACATCAGGGCTCAACAACAACATACTATGAGAAAAAAGCCCATCTGTTTTACTATTCCTTCTTCTTGACTTCTCAAAACTGGAGCGGCTGTGAGTTCAGCAACATGATGTGAACGAAAGACCTAAACGGACAACAGGATTAGAAACATGAAGATGAGGAATATTTACACCCATTTAAGAGCTTTCTTATGTCTTCATCCACTCATCAAGTGTGTTTGACTATCACACCTCAAAGGACGGAATAACCTCTGTATCAAGCGAACTTTAGGGGGCAGGAATTGTATTAAATTATGTCCAACCTAAAGTTAATTCCTCACTAACAAATGATTTACATAATAGAGACTTCTGGTTCTTGTCCTCTGAAGGAAGTCAGGTCCCTGTGAGTCCCAGTGTGACCGAGTAAACAGATTTACTGGAGCACACCAGCTCACAGCTTTCCCCGTGTCTCGTCTCCCCTGCAGATGAAGGATTATTCCCGATTCAGGAGCGTCACACCCTGCATATCCGGCCTCATTTCTGTGTGCTACAGGAGGAGGAGGCTGTTATCGTTCCTCTTCCTCCTCAGTGGTTTGCACGCCTGTGCAAACAGGCTGCTGGTCAGGAGGTCTGAGCTCTGTGACGGCAGGTTCACAACCGAGTCTCCACAAAGAGCCGGAGCAGCTCCCACAGAAAGGTTTCCCGGAGCGATTTGGATACCGTCCACCTCCTGCGAGGTTAGACGGCAGGTTTTAAATACCTTTGTTCTTAAAACAAGCAAAGATGAATGTGGACATAGTTTGAAGGACAAAAAAAAAGTGAATCTCTGCTCTGAGCTCCTTCATTCTCCAGCACAGCCTGAACCCTCTCCAGCCAGCTCTGGGTCCTTTCTTTAAGGAGTCTTCAGGAATAGTTCTCCAGGCTTCTTGAAGGACATCCCAAAGCTCTTGTTTGGATGTGGGCTGCCTTTTGTTCCGTTCTCTGTCAGATGATCCACACTGCTTCAATAATGTGGAGCTCCGGCTCTGGGGAGGATTCATCCCTCCATCAGACCTGTTGCCACTGATTTTTAGTCCACTTCTTGTGTCACTGGGCAGAGCTCAGCCTTTTCTCCCGGTTTCCCTTCCTTAAGAATGGCTTCTTGTCCAGTTTCCTCAAATGTCTTAAGGACACACTGCACACCATGCTGACATATGCCACGTTTTCAGCTAATAGCTCTTTGGGAATCAGCTTGCTTCTGCCTTAAAAATATATTTTTCTGTCTTATAAACTGTGTTATCTTTGATACACATTAACTAAAAAAAAATGAGAACAAATGATGTGTCTTTGTGACAGGCTGCTGGTAACAAAGAGCTTAAAGATCCAATTAAACAGCTTCTTTGCCAAGTTGTCTGTTCTGTGTGGACATAACACTGGCTCATCCCTTGAGCTAGGGGCCTTTTATTTGCCCGAATGATTCATAGCTCCGAGTTAAGTGGATTAACAAATGCTCAGTTGCAATGACTGAAAACGAGAAAAATCTGAAAAACCGGTGCTCAATACCACCTTGAAATATTAAAGGAAGTCTAAAATACTGAAAACGTCAAATGAACTACAACTCAAGAAGGATATGGTATTAAGTTTGCTCCTTCACAGAGGGAGACGGTCTGAATAGGCAACAGTTTGGTTACTTTATCTGAGCTTTAAAAAGGAGCTCAGTAATTAAAACAGTTGCAGTCAGACTTGATTTCGGAGGGAAAACGCAGTCACTCGTCACCTCTTCCCTCCGGACACGCTGCTAACGCGTTGTAATGGCACAGCGTGGTAGACTCTCCTTTTTCTCTTTATCTGAGTGAAACACAGCGGCTCGTTAGCACCTCAAAGCTCATCAGGTGGTGGGAGGAGAGGGGGGGTTGGAGGTTAAACTGCTGTACCAGAGGGGAGTCAGCGGGGGAGGAGGGGGGGGAGGGGGGGGGAAACAAACATTGATGCCGGTGACCTTCAACCGCGTTTGTTAGCGACTCGGAGAGAAAATTAAAATCCACTGTTGGGTTTTAATAACGAGCCGATTTCCTTTCGTAGTTCACTCAACTTTTCCTTCTCGTCTTTCCATCTGTTTCTATTCATTTTTTAGCAAATCACATTTGGTTTGTGTCTTCACTTCCTTTGCTTTGTCCTAATATTTTCCGGCTGTTCTCCCATTTCTCCTCATTGTTTTCTTTACTGTAGGTCCCTGCATCTTTTTTCTCTGATTGATATATTCTAATCATTTCTGCTGACTTTACTTTTCTTTCACTCATTTGCTTTTTGTCTAAGCTGTCCATTTTTTCCCATAACTTCCTCTTTTCCTCCCTAATTTTTCCCCCCTATTCCATTTTAATCTGTTTTCTTTACTTCCCTTTTCTCCCCCCGGTCGTTTTTTCTAGTTAATTTATTTCTCTTCCATCCCACTTGGTCCTTTCTCCAATTTCTGCCGACCCTCCCCCCATCATTTCTCTTTTATTCTTTTTTCCCCCTCTCCATGCTTTAGTCGTCTTTATCCACTCTTCCTCTTCATCTAGGCATCCTTTCCTTTCCGTCTTTACCACCTTTGTTTGTTTCTATTCTGTCCCTGTTTGTTTTTGTTCACTCGACCACATCAGCAGCGAATGGCTCCTGCCTGTCGTCGCCACAGGAACAATGAACAGCGATGTGCAGTGAGCTGATGAGGAGGATGAGACGAGGAGGAGGATGACAGCAGGAAGTTGAGCTAAAGAGGGAAGGAGGACGAGCGAGGAGGCAGGAGGATGAGAGGATGAGGAGCAATGGGTTTGGCTGCAGGTTGCTTTGATTGGCAGGCAGGTTCGGCCAATTGAGACGAGCAAACGGAGCGGGACGCGGTCACCGGAGCAACCAAGAGTGGAACTATCAGAGCTGTCAATCAAAGAAGTGTGTGTGTGTGTGGTCAGATTTCATCAACAATGTGAGGACACTTTGTCTGGTCCTCACTTTGGGACAAATGTCTGAGGGTTCATGTAGGAATTAGGTTCAGGTTTCACATAGTCAGGTGTGTGTGTGTGTGTGTTGTACTCTGTCAGGGCTGTCTCTCGGAGCATGCCCCCCCCCCCCCAAAGTTTCAGCTCTCCGCTCAGGATGGGTCCTCCCCTGTCAGTCACCTGTCTGTCAAAACCGAACCAAATTGTTATTCCATCTTTGCGAGGATCCTCATTAGCATGAGGAATTTTTAATACCTGAAATCTAATTCTAACCTGAAACATTAAACCAAATCCAGACACACAGATGACAGGCAATCAATAAAGACAATTAATTTAAGTGGATTAAAGCTGCTTTTTCTTACAAAATTGTCTTTGTTTATTCTTAGTTTGAGAACAATGTGGCAACACAGTACAAAACAGAAAATATAATAAATGGGTGTTTTCAGGTGGTGAAACATCTGGCCATGCTCCTTTAAGAGCTGCAGGATGTAGATGGTCTTTTAACATAGCCGACATGTGCCTTTCCAGATGTGCAGGTTATCATAGGTACCAATGTCTATGGAGCTGGACGAAAAACTGACTTTCTTACATCTTATATGAGCTTTTTTGACGAGCAAAGGTTAAAGGAAAAAAACTATTCTTTGACAGAGCATTAATCATTTTTAAAATAGAGAGCTTCACAGAGATGTCTCCAGTTTCTCTCAATCTTGGTACGATGTTATGTTTGGTAGATGACAATTCAAATTCAGCGGAACCTCATTCAGAAATTTCTCCAAAATGAGTTTTGGATCGTTGAGCCTTTATAAAATCATGATTTATAAGTATTTATTTGCACAAATTAGTGGATACTGCTGACGTTTAATATTTATATATTTTTCTATTTGTTTTCTTTTTTAACTTTATTTTAAAAAGGTAAAGTAAAGAAACGCACTTTACATCTCTATGGTGCTCTTTTAATACCCGTCATCTGACTGACTTGTTGCTAATTAAACTAACTTGCTGCAATATGATCTTCCAGCTGTTTATCATTGGGGTTAGGGTTCACTTTTTCGGCCTTTGGCTGCTCACGCACCAAATTCTTTAAGACATTTAGACATATTACTTTCTTCAGTAACATGAGGAGCTCATATTAATCTCACTTTAAACAGTATAACACTGGTTTGTGTTCACTGAGTGCCTTTTTGTTTGCTATACGGCATCCTTCCTTTACTGGAATGAGGGGTCTATTTTAAATGTATTTTAGCCATCAGCTCTTAGAATAAAAATCACATGAATACGTTTACCTCCATAGTAGGGCTCAGAATGAACTGTGAGGCAATGGAGGGAGCTAAATGCATCCAGGTTGAAATTACACGCATGTTTTCTTTTATTAAGGACTGTAAGTAAATAAAGATGTTTAATACAATCTGTTTAAAATCATCCTCTGCTGAGTAGATATTTAGTCAAGCTCAGCTGCCTCTGACAAACTTACTGTGTTGGTTTAGTAGAAATGTGAGGGCCAAACCTCTGGGAGGCACATGTGGGGTGCTGTCCTGCTTTGATCCATTATAAACAGCTTTGTTTTCCATCTATAATTCAGCAGAGATACTTTCAATGCTGTTGTATTGTCTGAAATTATATCATCTCATCAGGAAATGATCAGAGGGACAAATTGGGAAGAAGGGAAGTCTGTGTCCCAATTAGTGTATTTTAGCCTGTTATTGAAACTGTCATTCAATGGACATAACTGAAAAAACCTGTTGAAATACTGATAATGGCATTGCTTATTTAGGTAAACATGCACCTGAAATGTTGCAGCAGCAGCTCAGCGACATGTTGCCACCATGAGACACACTTACACACTTAAACACATCAACCACAAATCTCTGAAGCCCCATAAACAGAAACATGTCTCATCCCATGACACACACAGAGATAATTAGCATCTTGTTTTTCGCTCATTAAACAAATCAACCAATCAAGTCATTGTGCATCGCTCATGACCTCATTAACAGTTTAAATCATCAGAGACGAAAGGCACATGCAGAATAACAGCAGGTCATCAGGTTCGGCTTTGTTTTCTGAGGCATGATTGGTCGAAAACTTAGCAGAAATGATTCAACTATTACACATCCAGACAAGTTTGAAATGGTTGTTTAGTCAAATTAGCGGATTTTTTTTTAAAAAGCTAAAGAAATCATTCATTTAGTTTAATATAGAAAGTGGGGACAAACTTTCACATTTTAAACTTTTTTTCCTGTTATTTAAAATAGCCGTCCAAATCTTTCAAACATCTGCTGGTGCTGAAGTCACAATTAGCTGAAGATTAAAGACAAATAACAGAAAATATCATTTTTAAAACACAGGATATGAGCCAATTAGTATCAGGCCATAATCCAGGGAAGGCACAAATGTGAGCCAACAACCACCGTGTTGATGTTTAAACACACTTAAAACTTAATTTAAATAATGACCACAACAGTTTCCCAAGAATGGAGCAAATTAGCTTGAGTTCAGGAGCAGATGTGTTGATGAGCTGTTCTGCTGGCAGCTCGTCTCTTTAACAAACATAAACCTCAGCTTCACAATGGCTTCCTTTCTCATCATTAGTCACCCTTCAGCAAAATGGGCCTCACACAAGAGTGAGGTCAACAAATCCTTCAACTAAACAACGTTAAATGGGTACAACTCACTACCTTTTTTTGTCTGAATCACCTTTCAGCCATTAACATTATCACCTTGAGCTAAAGTAGCTCTTCTGTTTTGTTGAAATTGGAAACTGTCTCCGACCGAGTGGGTTTGACCTGCGGGGTTCCCCAGGGGTCAGTCGTGGGACCACTATTGCTCAATCTGCTTCTATTAGGCCAGCTAATACGCTGTGCAGATGACACTCAGATCTACGAGTGGCTGACGGCAGGAGAAAATGAGCCTGTGGATTCATTGCATCACCGTAGGGAACAGATCAGTGAGTGGATGCAGAACAACTTCCTTAAACTCAGAAAAACTGAGATCCTTGTCAGTGGCCCACAGAAAAAAACAGTAAGGTTTTAGCAGAAATTCTGTCTTAAATTTAATAATCGGGTTTGACATCTTGGGAAAATACTGCCCTGTTTACGAATAGTGCTCTTCAAATAAACCTGCCTTGGTCACCATGGTTTGGCTTGGATTCCCATCATCAAACTGCCACTGGTTTACCATTTTTCCTTCCTTTGACCATGTTAGGACACGTAGGACCTGATTTACAGAGCCCGGTTGTAATAGAAAGTCAGTGCTGTGAAAATCCAACGTTCAGTAGAAGTTGTGGAATCAAAGATGGGCCCCCAGATACCGATGTCATCCAAATGCAAACAAAGTAATTTAATTCACCACTGTTATATATTTTTGGGTTTACAGCATTGCTTTGCGTTTAAGAAGCCTAATAAAAACAAAAAACAAATCTAAAAAGTTTTAAGATCCTGTGTGGGGGTTTACTTTTACAAACTTCCATAAGGACAAATGCAGCAAATCCTGCTGCAACAATTGTGAAAAGAAGGTCCAAGCATCTATGATGCACCTTACACCGCCTACAGAGTCTGAACCAGATGTGAATCATTAGTAAATCTGGACCCCATGAGCAGTGTATCGCCTCTGTATAAAGCAGAGGTAGGAAACATCTGTCAGAGCTGCTGTGTGCAACATGAGCTCCTGAATGTGTGTGTGGCTGGCAACAGTTGAGCTGAAAACGCACAAAAACACACATGCAGAGGCAGATGTGTGCGTGATGCGAGCTCCTCTTCACCCACTGCCATCTGCGCCACTATGTCGTGTTGCAGCTTGTTTTTTGTAGTGAGCTTCTGTCAAACAGGCTTTTACATCTGAAAACCTGCCTGTATTTTCAATTCAGAGATACTGAATGGGTTCTTCATTTTATGGCGTACACAAATGTGGAGTACCCTTAGAAAAGATCACAACAGAACAAGTGGCTCTGTTTTTTTTGTTTTTTTTTAAAGGCCTTAGAAGCTAAACCTTGCTCGTACCAGGTAGGATCCCTTTCTGCCAAAAAACCTGCCGTAGTTCCTCGAGACATAGATTCAACAATGTGTTAGAAGCATCCCTAAGAGATTTTGGTCCATATTTGGCAGCCCATCCATTAAATTAATCCACCACATCCAAAAAGTGCTCCGTTGTGGATTGAAATCTGATGTGTCAGACCCTTTTTAAAGCTAAAGCTCTTCAGATTGAATGATGTCATCGTTTCAGGATCAAATCTCTCTCCGAACCCTCCTATGAAGCCTAACAGTTTTCCAAGAACAGAACAAAAAGTCCACTTGATCTACTCGCGTAAAATAGTTAGTCCAAAACAAGTCTGACATCCAGAAAGACACAAAGTCCATGCTGAGCCTGCAGAAATGTTTGTGACAAAACAACATTTTTTTCCATAAAACTGCAAATCCAGCTAAACGACACAGAACTTCTAGGAGGGACACAAAATCTGGAGACAGAGACCAGAAAAAGGGACAAACTTATTAAAAAAATTCTCAAGACGATAGCTTTAAAATAAATGTAAAAAAATAAACGTTAGAGCAAAACACCAGAATCTGAAATTAAACAAAACATTTCCAAAATATTGATCAACAGAAATTTGCTCCAAAAAAATATACTTAATTAGAATAGACACATAATTACCAAAATGTGGAACAGAAGATCAGATAAAGGGACCAAAAGACCCAAAAAAATGGAAAAAGACAAAAAAAAATTACAAAGCCTATAAACTGATAAGAACCAATTGCTGATATAAAAAAATGTTTAAAAAGATGGAGCTCAGTTATGAAGCCTTCATTTGAATTTTCACTGCTGGTAAAACCGCTTGAACCTAAACTATAACCAACATTAGTACATTTAGTGGTTAACATAAATTGGCTTTCTTGACTATCCGGGTAATCAACAGCTCAAATCCATCTGTCATTTTCTGAAGATAAACAGACACAAATCTAAGGCACTTTGTTTTTCAGTTAAAAACAGAAGAGCTTCAATCTCTCGAGAAAAGCACGGCGAAAAAGCTCTTACTCTCGTCAAGTAATGGTGAAAAAGACATTAATTAATCCTTTAATTAAGCCTGACAAGTGTAAATAAATTCACAGAAACAAAGAAACACAGTGGCTCTGCGGACCTGATGCTGGGATCTGATCCAGAACCGGTTCAGGGGTCTCGGCGTAAAACAAAAGCCACGGTTGGTGTCAGGAGAAAAATGCGGAGGCAGCCCGACCTTGGCAGGAGGGGGGGGGGTGTCGTGCTTCAAAGATTGTGAGGTTGTGGGTCCTGAGAGGCCACGGCCGTCCTTTGTGGGGCCTGAGTGTTAATTATCCTCCCGTTAATACAAAGCCTCACCTGCTGGGGGGGGCGGGGCCTGAGCTGTGCTCACAGGTGTCCACATCCAACGCCAGCGTCTGAGAACCCGCACACCCAAAGGCCCCCCCCCGCCTCAGCCAGCCCCGTTTACTCACAACGGGTTCAAATACGGAAGGGAAACAAAACCAATGCCAGGCCCGTAAGAAGAAACCAGCGAGGCGGAAACATTCCTCCAAGTTCGGAGGTTCAGAAAGGAGCAAATCTGTTCCTGGATTTTACGTTAGCGCCTCAGTTTGAGCCCACTTTGCAGGGGGGGGTCAAAATCTGTAGAGGAGCTAAAGCATAATGAAACCTGCTGGAGCTAAACTCGTCTCTTCCCTTTTTACGTGAGAAGAGATTTTAAATAAGCCACAAATAAGACTAAAATCAATTTATTAAAAATGGAGCCTGAGGAACATCAGAGATCCTTAATTTTTGTGATCTGTGAGGTACATGTCAGTTTTCTCCAAAAAGTAAAAATATATATACATATATATCGTGGAAATAAATTAGGCGTTGTTATTAAAAAACAAAAAAAGCCATAATTCATTCAAAACATCATTTTTAGGACAGACTTTATGACTTAAGTTTAGAGAACTCAGCGCCATTATTTAGTTTACTTTATTTTTTCCAGATGGGGTTTGTTCATTGAAACCTTTAAAAAAAAATGGAAGGATTTATGGTCACGTGTTCTTTATCCTAAACCATCTTATTTATCTTTATGCCTGCATTCTTTTTTTTTTAAAACAGGTCAAACTGGTTTATTCGGACTACATCAATTCAATTTTAATATTTTTTTCTTTATTATTGTATTGAGGAATTTCTTTTTTACAGACAAAATAAATCCTAAAACTAAAAATTGGAATTTGAACAGAAGAAACACACAAGGATTCGTTTTGCTTGTGAACGTTGACTGAAGCCACAAAAACTTTTAATCAAAGAAACGAACCCTCACATGAGATCCGAGGAAAACTCTTCGTCCTCTCAGGGAATTCTGGGAATGACGGCGGCTATTGTTGACGGCAGCGTGTGATTGGTGGAGCGTGTCCGCCACTGACAGCTGGGACAAAGAGGGAAGGGAGGGTCATGGTCGACCAAGTAGAACTAATCCACCCCTTCCTCACCCCCTGGTCTCCCCCCTCCTCAAGACGGGACCCTCCGAACACCTCCTCTGACCTTCCCGGTGGTTTTGAGGGGCGGCGGGTCACAAAGAAACTCCCATTAGTCAGTTTCTCTGTTTAATCAGCTTTCATTCATCCGATCGTTTATTTTTTCTCCTTTTAAATTATTTACTGCCTCTTATAATGACACTCTGTTAGATGTTGCTGCTTTGAGCTGTAATTATCAACATTTTCTTTGCAAAAATACAGTCATTTAAGCCTTGCTTTCTATTTACGGCATAAAATCCAAAACAGGATAAATTAAAATCAAGAAGAGAGGCAAAGAAAAATAATATGAGTAGATACTAATTCAATAATTATTCCAGGGAGGTTATCTGAAAATAGGAAAATGAACAAATATATTTATATTCATGTAATAATGCTGAAAAATATTAAGTTGGACACTGGTTTGGTAATGTGACAAAAAACAAATAGATACAATTAAAACACTGAATTAGAATTAAATACAGGATGTTTACACCTGATGTCGACCTTTCTATTAAGATTTTTTTTAATGTGTTTTTAAAATATTACTACCTAAATGTTTTATGAGGGATAAATACATTAAGACATAAACATTCCAAATTGACAAATTCTCAACTGGAACTCTGTACATTTTATGTCTAGTTTGTATTAAATACACAACTCCTGCAAAACTATATAACAATCAATTAAAAATGACTCAAACTGATTATTTTTTACAGCAGCTGCTTTTCAAAGAAGTGGCTTTATATTCAAATAAATGCAAAATCAAATAAAATCTGCTAATTGTGGTTAACCCAGTGAGAGAAACAGAGTGAATGAATATGCTGTGAGTTACACAAATATTCAGTTTGAGAAGGAAACCTCCAATTCAAACTCAACTTAAATCCTTTAAATGGATTAAATGTGTTCAAAAGGTCATTAATTGGGAATCACAACCCCATCACATTATTGTGCGTCTAACACATGGATGGGCATCGACCGGACGAATCAATCGAGTTGATCTGGATAAAGCGATCCGATTGGCCGGTTAAATGTCCGGTTGTTTTTCCAAAAACAAGGTGTCACCCTGCACACGCTCAGTGCAGCACGGCAGAGCTGTGGGGATTCGGGTTTCACGCTCCAGAGTGCAGCAAATCAAACGCCTCCGACCTCTGACCTTTTCCACCCCCACACCCGCAGACGGCTGGAGAACGCAGCTCCGCCGGGGGTGGGTGCGTTTCCCCTCCCTCCGCGTCCCTGCAGACCCACTGTTTGGGTTCGGGGACAAAGAGCTGAAGCTAGGAGCTCTGCAACAACAACCCTCGCTTGAACTCCTGTTCCAGCTGTTTTCAGGCACACAAACGGCAGGTCTGGAAACAGCAGCTGAGGAAACTGCCTCCAGTAAAGCCCACCAACTCTGAACTGGTTTCAGCAAAAAGCCCTTAAAGTTACAGTTAACATCAACTCAAACATTCACTGAAAAACAGGAAAAAGGGGAATTCTTTGAGCTAGAGATCAATCTGCATATGAAACAGTTCATATAAACTATACATATTATGAAGTTTCTCTTGTTTTTGTCTAAAAAAGAACCATATTCCTGTTGAAACCCACTATCTTGAAAGCAAGTCACATGGACTCCACGCAGGTCAATTAGTGCCGTTGTTTAAAATCAGCTTATTCAGCTCAAAGTAGCCGGAAAAATCAACATCTAACCTGTGAAATGTTGACTTTTTGGTTTTCTTTTTAGACATTCATAAACTGAAGTGAAGGAAATTTGAAATAAATGCTTGTTTTAATCTGATTCATCATTAGGGTTTCCCTGGGCTGGTGTCAAGGTGCTCCTTGTCCCAGAACCAGTTAGTTCCTGGTTCTGGTTCTCATGGAGGTTTGGATCTAATCTGATGGTTTTCCTTAGATGGTTGTCTTGAGTCTTTGACCTGCCTGTATTTAACATTTGTCCTGATTTGGCCCTTAACAATTAAACTGAATTGAACTGATCTTTGCAGACCACCATGTTATAGTCAGGAGGCGGATGGTGCTGTTGGGTTTGGGGCGATTAAATTGATTTATGTCTGTAAAGTTTGTTTATTAAAAGCTGAGCTCAGTTCAAATGTCTCCATCCCTGCATCTTTAGCATCCAGTTTGAAGGAAATCAGCCTAACAAATCCACATTTGGAGGTCAGTAGCAGGCAGAAACCCGTCTGATTCAGCCTCAGGTTGTCAGGAGAACCAGATCCTTTCAGGTTTCTGCTGCAGGAGTCTGTTTCAGTGGGAACGGCGTGTCCTCCCACTAACCCTCCTCTGTCTGTGGGGGTGGGCGGGGTTACTGATTGGCTATGGACATGCTGTTTTTACCCCGGCCCCTCTAACTAGGGGCCGGGGTGAGAACCCAACAGAAACAAAACGTGTTCGGTTCAGCAGGTCTGGACCTCCTGCTGATCAATGAGCCGCAATCAGCCCAACGCCGACTCGTCCTCAGATGGATGAGGGTGTAATTTCCATTCATTTGGGCAGCATCCCCCTCCTGCCCCCCGCAGCCACGCTTGGCCTGGATGAAACCCGAGGCCCCCGGCTCCCAGCGCACAGCTGCCAAGCCTGATCCTCCTCATCTTCACGTTTCTGGAGAAGATCAGTGAGCAGCCAGCGACAGGGTTCCAATCTGTGCGTGTTCTCCACCCTCCACCAAAAGGAGCAGAAATTCCCCACAGCTGACCGCTTCATTGTGTCCGCGTGGACATGGAGAGGGTAAAAACAGGTGAAAACTCATGATTGAGGACTGGATTGAATATAAATATCTATATGAATTTCTTTATAAATATGCACATAAAGTTGTGTTTTTGAGAAGAGTTAAGAAAAAAGCGATGTTTTCGTATTAAATACCCTCGAAGACAAAACAGCTTCCTTTAGTGTGGACTTCATAATAGCCAGAGCTAAAGCAGACCCTCATTAACAGAGTGGCAGGGGGTTTGATCAGGTTTCAGAGGTTAAACCAACTCTGAAGATGACCTCGTAGCTGGTTTCACCTGTTAAACCATTTCTCTGGGCATTTCTCTGCAATTTAAACTCTTTGTGCACCATCTTGGTCTCATTGAGACCAACACTGTGAGAAGCAGAATTTTGGTCTCCTCTTCCTGCTGGTTCAGTCAATCCTGGCCGTAGCTCCATGAAACTTGAAGCTCTTTGACGGCTTATGGTCTGATCCGCGTTCGCTGGCTGCAGAAATTTATTTATGAGCGTTTAGCTGAGTCAGAGCTTTCTGTAGATATATGTCTGTAGAAATATGTCTTCATTTTCAGATTTCTATGGGCTGTAATGTGAATTCAAATGTTAAATGAGCATCCAGGCCGTTGGGTTTACAAGTTACTGTCTACGCAGAAGCATGAAGATAGATCAATAGAGAACAAACAAACGGCATCTACCAATGGGCAGTGAGATAAAGCCAACCTGTTGTACATTACAAACATAGAATGAGAAGGAAAACATGGTTCTACTTATGAGCCTGTCAACATGGCGCCATTCGACAGAGGCTGACCCCAGAACTTTGACAGTTTAAAGGTGTTGCATCGGCCTACGCAGCTGTGGCACTTAAGAATGAGACTGGCTTCCTGTGAGAGTGATGGTGGTGGTGGAGGGGTTCTTCCCCCGACGCCCCACCCGTCTTATCAGCACCCCGACACGGCCTGGATTACACGGCCCCAGAGGCTGCTGGGAGTTCGGCTAATCTGACCGCTCATTAATATTGAACACAAATCCTGGCAGGAGATGCCACAAGACTCACGGAGGGATGAGACGCTGCTGATGCGTCCTGATTGGCTGAGAGCCACTGTTGTTTTCATTTGGCTGTTCTGACAGGCCAATCGGATCCCTCGTTTAGCCTTCGCTGCATCAAAGGACCGCTGAACCCGTCAGTCAGAGTCCAGGGACACAGTCGCCCCACGGAGCAGACTTGGTAACTGACCGCAGACTGACCTGACTGTACACAAGTTTAATGACTTCAACAAACAGCTAGCAGCAACACAAACATCTGTTTTCACTCTCCACCAGACTCCAAGTCCCAGATCCACATTTTTCCACCAGATTCACCAGATTGTTCCCCATTAGCTCACCATCTGTGCTCGGTCCGCTCAGATGAGGTGAAATCCTAAAGGTTCTGTGTACAGACAGATTTACCAGCCCAGTATTCTCTCTGCTCAACAGGGAGGGATTCTTTCTGACCATTAAAACCAGAAGTTTCTCAAACAAGAGTGCTCAAAATGCCACTGTGCAGGTAAAAATAGTTTATAACGAATGTCAACCTGGAAACGGCTTAATGTGGAGGAAAAAGGCTAAAGTTATGTCCAGCTGGCTGTGCATCATCCTGATGAAGTGGTCCCATCAGCCCAGACATCTCAAACACTTGCTTTTGGTTTGTTTTTGTGGAAAACTTGTGTCCTAACTGGACAAACTGATGAAGTCTAACCCCGCGGAGATGCAGACAATATTACCGAGCTTAAATTTGGACTCCCTTTGACCTAATCTTGCAGAATGTCGTTAACCTCCCTTTTCTCTTCTCTCAAGTATTCTTCTTTCTTTACCAAATATTTTAAAAGGCACTGGCTTCTGAGGGTTTTGCTCAGCAGATCCTGACCTCCAGGGTCAGTTTGAGTTGTCTTCAGCTGGTTCTGAAAGTCTGCAAACGTTCCGTTTCCTGCCCTGGCCTCATGGCTCTGAGCCGGCAGTGGCTCTGACGTCTGACCTTTGTCATGTTGCTGATCCAGTTAGTCGTCATGAGTCTGTTTCCAGAGTCTTCCTCAAAAGAAGCTCAGGTCACACCGACTCTTCTCTGTTTAATAAACTCCCTCTCAGTCAGGGGATTTAATGCTCCGATACGTCCCACGCTTCACCACCACCCTAATCCAAAAGGACATGGATTTCCTTCCTCACTGGGGTGGTGGAGTCGGGCCACGATGGGCTTCTACGAAAGGACGAAGAGGACACTCTAAACCAGAAAACACCTTTTTGATTGTTCCCACTTACTGACAGATCAGCTGATCTGGAAACATCTTCACAGTCACATTGAATGGCTTTATATCAGGAGCAAACCCCCCATAAAAAACTAAATGTAGATTTATTCATGTGTATTCATCAAATGCTGCCTGTGTGGAGTCTGAATTATGAATGAATCTTGAGGATTTTCCCACACTGGCAAAATAATTCAGATGCAGTCTGTGACTGTTTAGCATCAGATTCCCCTCTCACTATTCAGGCAGCAGATTACAGGAGAATAAACCAGTCACCACCATCAACGCTTTGCTGCTCCTCCTGAAAATAAACTAATGTGTTAATGTGATTCTACATAAACAGCAGGGCTCCGTTTGTGCCTCTGAGTCAGAAAATGAAAATGTTTCACCTTTTAAACTACTAAAAACTGAATGTTTGCTTGTATTTTACCTCTACGACTTCCTATCAAAGGCAGTTTTTACCTCCCACTGTCACCAAGTGCTTTCCAGGAATTAGTAGATGGTTTCTTCAGTGAAAATGTTATTTTTCACAACTGCATAAATACAACCTGAGCTGCATCAAAAGGATTTCAATCGAATTATATAATGTTCCTTAATTATAGTGTTTCTTAAATATGCACTTTATCAGTTTGTGTGCACGGTTCCTGTATTTTTTTAAGTTATGATCAAAAGGACTCCTAAAAAGTCAATTAATTCATATTAATCCCTTTAAAATAAGTCTAAGTGTGTTCAAATAAGAAACTCTAATCCATGTTAATTGTATGAAAAATCCAAACTGTTGGGGAAACTACTGCTTCAATTTCATTCAGGCCTGAAAAAAATGTTAGATTGAAAAAAAATTCTCATTTAGAATTTTTAAAAAACAACATAAAAAAATGGGTGATTTTATCACAGAATTATGGTGTGATGTTGCTTCCGGATGTATTTTGTATAAGTTGTGTATTACTGATCCTTTTAAAGTAGGTTGCGATCAATTTTGCCGTTAAAGACCAAACCAATGAATCAAAATCTTTAAAATAATAAGGGGATAAAACAAAACAGCAAACGGCCTCACTGTTAATCTTATGAAAATGAATCTATACTTTTACAGCTGGAGCCGAAAGCCGCATCAATTTCAGGCTGAAACTGAATCTTTGGGGCACCAACCGTCAGTTTTTTCATGTTTTGAGCTGAGCAAAAGGTCTCACAGCAGGTTTCTCCTCAGTTAAACCTGATATCAACAACTGAACGCTTACGGCTTCTTTTTCTCCTTCAAACAATAAATTCAGGCCATGTGAAATCAGAGCCAGAAGATGCAGCTGAAAACAATTTTACAGGCAAAAGGAAAAGTTTCACCTACCTTTGGAGGACCAGCATAGAGGCGGCACCGGAAAAACAAGAAGAGAGGAAAAAAAGTCATTAGTGCAAGCGGTTCAACATTCATCTAGAACAAACTTTCCTTTCTTCCACAGCACTGATTAAATTATCTAAATCATTTTTACATTCTCTGTCAGCTTTCCGTTTAAAGTGAGCGGTCAGCAGGGGGCGCTGTGGCATGCGTGTGTCGCAGACCGGTTATAGTTTTAACTTTTTAGTTTTAGCCTCCAATTAACTGATTGAAGAGAACCAGAAAAACTGAGATTTAAAGATAAATAGTTAGAATCACCGAAACCGACTTTTGTCTAAATGGATTCAGATTCAGATGATCTCTTCTTTATCTATTCACCTGTAACTACAAGTTCTGCACGCTCAAAATCAACTACAAGTGTATAAATGACTCCACTGTGAAAACACTCCTTATCATCTATAGACGAGTAATTAATTACCACCAAAAAAACTAGCTTTGTTACCTGCTTAATGAGGCATTTGTCTCCTGACCTGAACATCAGGTCAGGCCAACTAATTCATTCAGCTTGGATGCTCTCTGCTGCCGCGCAGACACACACAAAGCTTCTCTTTAACCTCATAAAATTCTTGCACTTTTCCCATAAAACTCCTAAAAAGCCATTTGCAGCAACGTGTTTGGGACGGATTCAGTGTCTGTTCTTTTTTTTTCAGTTTTGTGTTTTTGTTCTGTCATTCTGTGATAATTTTGTCCCTTTTTATGGCTGTTTGCTTCAGATTTTGATCATTCTGTGTCTACTCTTGGAGTTTTGCATGTATTTATTTTCCCTTTGTCTATTTTGGGGGGTTCTGTGACCAATTCTTGGAGTTTTTTGTCCGATCTGCTCCGTTTCTGATCCGGTGCCTCTACTCTTTTGCATTTCAAACATTTCTTAAGTGAGCAGCACGGACTATGTGTCTTGTTTCAACATAGGCGAGACTTCGGGTTGTTTACAACCTTAAATTTCATGCAATTTTCTCCTAGACTCCTAGAAAAAGCCGTGCATGCAGCTAAGTGAAGTTAAACTCAGAATCTGTGTAAAATCTGCACATCGGATATGTCCTGAATTACAGAATGTGAAGGGTTGAAGATTATGAGAGCAGCTGGGAAGCTGTCGGGATAAAAATGACCAGAGAAAAACTGTTTTCAGATTCTTAATTTCAAGAAAAGTTTATTGACAACGATAGATCCATAAAACCTCTTTAGAAAGATCCAAGCAGGATGTTTTCTGTCCATTTAGCTGCTAAAACAAGCTGGACGGAGATTGAATCACGGTGAAGGAGAAAAGAGAGGAAAGGAAATCAAAAGGAATCAGGTTACATTTTTCGATCTAAATGATTGTTAAATGGTTGATATGATTTCACCTGACAGCTTTAAACTAAACCTCTGTTTGGATGGTTTTCCCATCAGTAGGGAGGTGATTTTAATGCTCTCTGCTCAGTCCAGAGTGCCCTGGAGTCGTTTTTCATTGCTGCCCAGTTAGAAAGCAGCTGAAATGAAAATGTTTTTCAGCCAACTGGCTGCTCCAGCTGTCGACTTTTTTTTTTAAATCAGCATTTCTCAGCACAAACTGAAAGTCATCATATGAGTAGCCAGTCTCAAACAAATACTAGCAAAGTCGAGCCTTGAAAATTCAAATGGTCAACCTTAAAAGTGGAGCCGAATGCAGCGATTCCGAAGGAGGACGTCCCCCTTAAAAGGTAAAACACAAAAAATCTGCAGCAGAAAAAGACTCCCTGTTGTGTCTGATCACGTTTTCAACATCTGGGGAACCAAAAGCAGAACCACAAAAACCAATAAACCTAAAGCTGCCGGGAGGAAGCAGCAGGAGAGGCTGACCGTACGAATAAACCTGTAGGAACCGCAGAGTTCCCACCAAGTCTCTTACTCATCAAAAGCCGAAATTTCTATTTAAACTGATCAAGTTGTTTGCCATAATTAAGCCTCTTTGCTTCACATCTGGCCGATTTGATGGTGTGATGCAAGAAAACTGTAGAAAAATATGAGAAAAGGCCCGGTGGCCTTAAAAAAAGCCTCTGAGCAGCTAGCAGCTGGTTCACATATGAAGGAACAAACAGGGAACACTTTAGGTCGGATTTTTCCAAAAAGCAACAAATACTGACTAGTCCCCAGAGATATATTTTAAAATGACCTCTCAGCTCTATTTTCTTTCAAATACGCAAAAGTGCCTTAGGATGATCTTGTTATAGTTAAGAATGAAATCTGCCGCATTTTCTGTTAAACCAATGAAGTGTTCATAGTTCAAATATTTCTTATCCAATTATTCTGAATCTCTGGAAGAATCGATGGAATATTTGATTTCTTGAATTTTATTCAGAATTAATAAGAATATTTAGCAGTGGAAACTGGGGAGCTTCCACCTGTGTTCACTGACCACATCCATCTTCATTTTCACTAAAAATGTTCTATAAATACAAAAACTCTGGTCAGTTACAGTTCCTAAATATGTCCTGTGTTAGTTTGTGTGTTTCACTGATTGTTTTTATAGGAAACTATGACCAAAACTGCCATTAAAAAGTTGAATTTATCTTAGAAATTGCGCAGAGAAAAGAAAACTGAAAACATTCTCTGAATCTGATCAAAACCACATCTCGACTTTCAAAGCTGGAGCCAAAAGCTGTTTCAGTTTCAGGCTGAAACTGAATAATTTCAGGTCAAGTGTGCCGGTTCAGGCCTGGAAGCCTTTAGCTAATATTCTCAGTCCGAAACAAAAACAGCTGCTTTTGTCCGGGCGTTTCGCATCGGTAAAGTCGGAGGCGCTGGCTGAGCTGCCGTCTGATATTGAAACAGGAAAAGGGCTTCATCAGGAGTCCGGCCGCATTAAAACAGAGACTGCACGCAGATGGCAGCTGGACAGCTCATCCTGATTGGTCTGGAACAGGTTACTCACCCTTAGCCCTTTCATTTTCTTATTCAACTGTCTCCATGATTTAACCTTCTTTTCTGTTTTCTTAGTCATTTTTCCTTTTCTTCTCTTTTATCTCAGACTTCTTCTCCTGGCGTTTAACCCTCCTGCAACTGATCCAGGCAGACCCTCAGTCCTGCCATAACTCATCAGATGAAGCCCACTGAGACGGATCATTTCCTGTTCAGGGGGTTAAAAGGTTTTACCTCGGGGTAAAAACTCATTTTTCAACCATAAATTCAGAGACCTGCTTAACCCATAATGCACTGCTTCCTGTAGACGTCTCAGAGCCCGGGGTCCCAGAGCCAGTTGAGGGGAGACCTAACCACGAGGTGGTCCGCCGTCTCTCAACAAGAGACTCCACCGTCATTGATTACTGATCAATATCCAGATGTTTAGCCAGAACATCTGGCAGCAATTTAAAGCGATTTACCTTCAAATTAATCAATTTCCTGTTTCTTTATTTCTTTAATCAAAATGATTTGAAGCCGTTCCTTTTTCTGGAGGGATGGAGTTCTGTTCATTTTGGTCCCTCTCATGCCGGTTCTGATTGGATCTCGTCCTCATTCGTGAGCTCCGCTGTCACTGTGAGATTCAAAGCAGAGATGCCCTTTGACCTCTGAGCTCAGACTGAAACCCAAACAACAGAAGACCCTCTATCGGACAGGAGGAATGGGAACCAGACCACCTGAGGAATCAGAGGCGTGTGTGAGCGCTTTGGGAGGTTTTTCCCACACGACCCTTCAACCTCGCCACAGGCAATAAAAAAATATCATTAAACTACTTCTACTAAGATGTGTTTTATCATTCTTTTATTTAACAAGGTTTTTTTCCTTCTTTTATTTAATTGGGCTTAATTATGGAGCGTTCATTCATTGTTGTTTTTTTTAGGAAAGGTCTGAACATAAATGCTGATATCTAAAGTAAAAAATATCAACATTGTTTATATAATACACCTTGAAAAACATCACGAATCGACAAGAACACCTAACATTATATAATAAATGACTGGACGTCAAACATTTGTTCAGTTCGATAATTATCACAATATCATGCATTTTGTGAGAGCTCTGAGAAATAATAACACAAATCTGATGTGAAAGCTCCAACCTAGAAAAAAATCTGAGTAGGTTTTTTTTTACCTTAGAAATATTTAAATATATCAAAACTAATTTTGAAAACAGTCTTTACTTGTCGTGTGTTCAGGCCATCTGAAGCACCTCTTCCGCGAGGGCTAAAATTCTGTTAACTTATTTTATTTTGTGACTCTGTAGATGTAAATCAAAAGAACATTCACATCTTAAAAGTGTTGAGAGCGTTTATTAAACATGTAGATTTTTCTGGCAGCTCTCAAAAACTGCAAATGTCTCCAATTTACCACCCGTCAGCAGGCTTTTTTGACCCGTTTCTAATTTAATATTACATCCAGAAAATGGGCCTCGTTTGTTTCTCTCAGGTGATCCTTTCTGTGATGAGGCTGAAATGTGAAACTTCCTCTGCTCATAATGAAATGTAAACCCCCAGCGCTGGTTTCCTCCACATGGCAGTCCCATAAATATGTATTCTACCTCCTGTATTTTTATCATAAAGAGGTTTCTATGGTCTGGAAAACTGTGGTTACTCAGACTTTTACAGGGGGAGGCTCCACACTGCAGGTCAGCTGTAACGCTGTCTGTGTGTTAAGCACTTTGGCAGAGCTGGAAAATGGAGAAACCCTCAACAAACCAGGGAAAACACATAACGGTAACATCCACACCAAGGGGAAAGCTGCAATAATTTGGTCGAAACATAAAAACCAGCAAAAAAATGAAATTCTCAAAAATAATTAAATATATTCCATTATGCCATTTACATGAGCTGCGTTTAGGGTATTCCTTCACTTCATATTCATTTTACAGAGCAGAGTTTTATTAATGAGCCCACTGAGCCCTGACAAAGTCATCATAATATCCACATTCCTAAAACTGAGCCCGAATCCTTTCAGTTCTGCATCTTTTACCAGAAACAAGTAAAGCCCAGTCAAGTCATCCATTAAATGAATTATAAAGACTTCTGCACTGCTAAAAATTCAAAAGAAGAAAAAAAAAGAAAAAAGATATTTAAAACATGCCTGTTCTGGTGACATTTAGACAGAAATGAGCCACGATTTGTCCAATCAAAAGCTGTTTTAATGGGCAAAATAAAGAGATTTTACCCATTTACGTGTTTTCAGTTGAAGGAGGAAGAAAAACAGCCGAGTTTGGGGAGGAGTTTCTTTTTGACAAAATGCAAATGTGTGTCCCAATTTCAGCTTTGCATCAAGGCAACTGCAGTTAAAGTTCCCGGATTTGAAGCGGCTCTGCCCATTTAGCCCAGGCTTCATTCTGTGGACCTGCGCCCGCCTGGTACCTCACGATGCACAGTAAAGCGGAAAAAGTTCAACGAGCTTTCCAAATGTTTCACTTTTTTCCTGTGACTTTCCAAACGGTCTCACCTCCTTTGGGATGGGGAGGTCACACGCTGGCCTTTATGTGTGGTCACAAAAAGCCTCCAATCACACCAGAAAACATCACCAAATTCAACCCCTTAAAAATTAACAGTAGGGGCAATTTCTGTTGGATTGTTTCTGTTCTTGGAATACTGCGAGGCTTCCTAGGAGATTTATTTGCAGTTTTGTGTTTTCATTTGACAAGTTTTAATCAGTTTGTCAGTTTCTCTGTTCTTTTGCGCCACATTTTGGTAATTTTATAGCCAATAATTGGTCCCCATTCTTGGGAAAATCTCCTAAAAATCTCCTATCAGGAATCTCCTATCAGGAACTTTGTTGAACTTTCTCTTTGAGCATTGAGGGCCGGTAGAGTCTTGTGGAGTGTTTACTTGCAGGAGTGATTTGACCTTGTGTTATCGTTGTGTGTTGGTCCATTTTCAGTGGGACTGATGTGACACAGGTCATTACTATTGACTTTAGCTTTACAAGGAGGCACAAAAAGGACACAAATGTGTACAAGATTGTCCTGAAATATCTAAATATGGTGACAAAGTTGCCAAGATAATGACTGGAAGTCCTCTGAACCACAATCAAATTGAATCATGATGGATCTGAAGACTCCCCTCCTCTGAGAAAACAACAGAAAAAAGCCATTTCTTATTGGCTTCCATTTTCTAATTCCAAGTACAATTTATCTGTTTAACTATTGTTTCAGAATAACAGTAAAACTGTTCTCTGTCTCGCACTTATGTGGATTCAAACGATGGGTTAACAGTTTCAGGATGGTGGAGAGGAGTGAAGAGAAGAAGAGTTAAGAGCTGCTCCGGAGAACAAAGGGAGGAGATTAGAAATATTCGCTGTCAAAGGACCAACTCAAAATACAGCCAGGCAGCAACAATAAGACAAACCGCTGCTGGCACTGATAATCTGTGCGAGCTGCAGCTGTTTAAACCTCTAAAAACAGACAAAGCACCATACCAAATGTCACAAATCCTCATTGTAACCAACTACGAAAATATCTCCTTATAAAGAAATCTAAATCAAGCAGTCAGAAAGAAACTGCTCCCCCGAGTTGGGCCATGCTGGATCCTTCTGAGGCCTTACATCATATCAGGTCATAACTTCTGTGGAAAACTCAGGAAGATCAGCGTGGAGTAAAAGAAAAATAAAAAAAGCAGGCAGATTTCCAGCCGCCTGGAGCTCACAGCTGCATTCTGGGAAGTGCGTCGCTTTAGGCCCGACGCGGCGCCTCAGAGCGGGCCGCGGCCGTCCCATCAAGCTGTCTAATCTCCGCCAGTTCATCAGCGACCCGCTGCGGCCTGTTTGCCGGAAACCAGCCCGTATAAATGTGGCGTCTTACCGCAGCGGGCCCACCCAGCAGCCAATCAGAGAGCGGGGAGGGGGCGACATGGGAACGAATTAATGAAGAGGACTCGCGCGTTAGGAGGGCCGCCGCGTCCAAGGACGCTCAGAGGTCTGACACTTATTATTCTGTTATCCTTTAAAAAGGCGCGCATCCACGTCTGGCGGGCTGCATCTTTATGTTTTCCCGCTCTCGCCTTCCGTGCCGTCACACAGCCGGCCGAGAGGTAGCTTTATGAATTTTAATTGGTCACTTATTCACAGATATCAGAGGCTGGCCGTATCGGCTTTCAGCTGCGGATGTCAGCAGTTGCGATAATCAATTAACCCCGTTTGTGTGACTTGTCCAAACAGTTGGCGCCCGGCCCCGCTGGTCATCACCTGCTGCCGTTATGAGGGAAAACAGGGGAAGGGTAATTAATAAGGGACTAATTATCCTGGGCTCCCTGAGGGCCAGAGGACAGGTAATTACAGCAGGAGGTTCGCGTGTGTCGGCTCACCTTCACTCGGGAGACAGAGTGAACCAAGATCTGGTTTGAAATTCAGGGTAGGGGTTCGGTTAGACGTCCAAATAAACCTAAATACACCCATTTTTCTTTATCGTTTTTTGAAACCGTCCCAAAGCTGAAAAGTGGCCAACCACTCATACATCACGAATAAAGCAATAAAACGACTTTAAAAGAAAACAGAGACACTGCCTCACAGTTTAGTTTAGCAACAAAGAATCTCAGTAAAAAAAGGATCACAACAGACAGACAGCCCAGCAAAACAGTCCTGATGGGACTGGAACTGAGCTCAAATTAAAGGGGAGGGAAAATAAGCAGGAACGGCATCTGCTGGGTTGACCCAAGTGCTCTTTGGGGTTAGAAAACCCCAGCAGCTTGGTTAGAGAACTCGCCAAGTAAAAGAATCTTTAAATCAATACAATCTGTGACATGCATCTCGAGCATCTCAGCTTTTTATTGATGAAACGGTCTGATCGCCAGGCTTAAAACCACTTTTAACTACAAGAATGTGAGGCATGGACAAACAGAGCGCTGTCCCTTTGCCATCCCGCGTCTTAAAGCACGAGACTGCAGAGCATGGAGACGCAGAACGCCTTCCGCTCGGTGGAAATGTGCAGCATTGTTTCGGTGGGCCTAAATACTGCTGCTTTTCAGCTGTGCCTCGATATTTCAGAGTTCAGGGGCTCATCACCCGCTCCTCTGCAGAAGCACCTTTATGATGTCATCGCCTCATGTGCGTAGCTCATCATGTGCGTGTTACTCCATTTGAGCTGCGGGAGTGGAAAAACTATACAGGAGGGACAAAGGAATGGGTAGAACCACCCTAAATGTGCTCGGAATCCAAAGTTTATTTTCTTTCTTTTTGATGAACTGGCCAGACAGATGTTTCGCTAATGTCACAGAGTTTTTTTTTTTTTTTACAGTTACACACCAGCCAGCTGTGGATTGCGGCTGGGAAGGGGGGGCTGCACCTGCCATACAAGCTTTAACGCCTCTAAAAGTCTGCAATAACACCCGAAAAAGTTCATGCATTTGCTCCTTTTTTTTGAAAAAGTGTCAGAGAGGTCTGACAAGTCGCTAAAAATAGCAACAAAGTCACCAAGTTGTCTGAACTGTGCTGAGATTCTTTCAGTATCAGCACAAATTTTGGATTAATTCCGCCGGTAAGAGTTGGCCATTTTTAAATGCTGACTCTGGAGTTTTCTTAGAGTTTCGGATCAGATTTCTGCATTTTTTCCCCTTCGACCAAAGCTAGAGACATTTGACCTCTCAGAGCCACCGTACATGCAGCCTGCTTTGCTCTTGTGTGTAAACATGACAATCACTTAGTAAATTAAAAGAAAAGCTAATTATTTTGGTCATTTATCATCTTTCATACAAATGCCAAACTAATGAAATGCTATTGTTTCTTCTTTTATTGTAATTATTCTCAATTTATTTCAGTGTATTTGTCATTTGGGCTTTTACAGCTTAATTAATGTGGCGTTTTCTGTGTAGCTAATCTGATTTTTATTCAAGAAATAAATTAATAACACTAAGCAAAAGCTTCAGGATATTCATCCATTATGGAAATAATCGTTTTATGATAAATCCATTTGATAAACTGTGTCAATGCCAGATTTTTTCTTTTTAATAAACTGAAATCACCATTTAAAATATGACTCACTATTGAATAAAAAAAGGCAACAGAATAATCCCTCGGCATTTTGGGATGTTTGAATTTATTTATTCATTTTTCAGTCAGAGCTGAGAGGAGGTTTTCTCATCGCTGGATATCAGAACAGCTTCCTCACACATCTAACATCCATCCGTATCGTGAATCTCTTCAGCCGCAAAAAGCCGAGGAACAGGGAGGAGGACAGTGTGAGGACGGCTCTTACATGACAAGGTAACGGTATCTTCATGGGATGTAACGGGGCTGTGGGGGGGCACAGGTTGGGGCCCGATTTTGGGGAAAAATAGCTCAGCGGGTGCTGCTTCTTTTAGAGACTGGAGAACCATTCGGCGCTACTGGAGGGCCGAAGCGGTTTCCTTTGACTCCGCCCACATCTTGAGTTCAGGTAGAACTGGAGCTGCCTGATCTGAGGATTTAATGATCCGATTCGCCTGTTCGGCCACTTTTTCCTTTGTGTAGAGTTTGAATGAAGCCTTTCATCCCACACTTTTCAAACTGTACGTTTCAGAGTGATTAACTTCTTTGCTTTTGACTGGAAAAGCTGAGGAAAACTTAAAAAATTCCTGTTTGGGGAATTTCACGGGTGAACTGGAAACAGCTGAGCGTCCCGACGGGTGTCAAAAAAAGGAGCTTCCCTGAGAGTCTTGGGGCCAGGTTCACATACTTTCTGACCCACGGAGAAAACAGTCCTGCAGTTTAAGAGCATTTCTCAGCATCCAGCTACAGGAATTTGTGGATTTCATCATCTACAATCCATAAAACCAGCCCAGATTCAGAGAACCCAGAGAAATTCCTGCGCCAAAACAAGCTCTGAAAGCCCCTGACCATCTACTGTGAAACATAATGAGTTATAACACAGGAGTTAATGAGTTCTGAGACTTTCACAACTCAAAGATTCCATATTCAAACTCATCCGCTCCAAAAGAAAAAATGTCACTACAGACGATAAGATGGGAATATTAAGTTGAAACTCAAAAACAAAAACAGCACTTTCAGGCATAATGTTTCTCTTTAGTTTTGAACATCTGAGAGAAGTCAAACAAAACCAAACTGAAAGTCTCCAGAGAAGCATTTAAAACCCTGACATAGAAACATACGCAGAAACAAAAAAAACAACAAAAAAGAGATAAAACGGCTTTGATGAGCAAACAATAAAAAAGAAAGAAAGAAATCACCCAGATGTGAAAGCATCTACCTTAATCTCCTCGTTAGAGGGTTTTCTGCATCTTTTATCTGCCGCTTGTGGGCTTAAATCAAAGTCTTAACCAGCAGAAACGCAAGAGGAAGACAAAATGAGAATATTGTTCCAGTGCAAGTAGTTCTGATTAGTTTGGGGAATTTAGCGGTGAAAACATGTCTGAATTCGGTGATCAGCCGACTGGAGGGCCGCTCACTGTAAACGCTCTCCAGGAGCATCGTGGGTAGACGAGCATCCGCTCGCCTCCTGCTGCCGCAATCGGCTCAAAGGAGGAAGAGGAAGATGCAAAACGGAGAGCAGAAAGTGTTTGTTTGATATTCATGTGGATCACAGGAGCTCCATTCCTATTCATGGAAAACGATAAAAACACGCAGGTGAGCACAATCAGAACCAGGATCCAGTCCAGCTGCACAGCAATGTCAGCAGCCGTCCGTAAACGGAGCAAATCATCATACCGGATGGAAACAGACATCTCATCCTGCCCAGTCCCTAACAAACCAAGGAGTCTTAACCACACAAATCCGTTTTAGGGCTCAAAACTTTTTAAAGTCATCGGCAAATCAAATCTCTCAAAAAGATGACGTCAGTCACATCATTGTCGATAAAGAAAAATGAAACCTTATTTTCTTGAATAATGACCCGTTGCCCTTCTTTAACCATGTTTTGTTCGTCTGTAAGTCTTAATAAGGACATCTCTGACTCGGGTTGAGACCCGGTAAAGACTAAGGTTAACCCCAACAGGTGGGCCAGGTATTAGTCAGTGACCTCCCGCTACAACCTGAACCAAATTGTGACGCTGCAGGCCGAGTAGCTTCTGGGTCTCCAGCAGCTGTTTAAACTCCACACAGGCTGATGCTCTCATAGGACATCGACTCAAGCAGGACTCTATTGTGCAGGGAAGCACTTTCACACCGCAAAAAGTCAGTCGGACCTAAAAAAAAGTCTGATATCAGCTTTTAAAACTGTGACATCATCAGGGGCCGTAATGCTAAATGCAGTCCAATGACGGCCATGTATTTGAGCTGAAGAGGCCGGGGTTAGTGTCACAGACTGAATAGATGCAAGTCAGCCTCTCCCATCTGGTGAAATAACTACATGCTCTGAAATTACCTGCTGATAGAAAATTTGTGTGGCTATGCATGTATGGTATTGCAAATTTTACGATTTAGGCCTTGATCGACTCAACCTTTTTTGCGTTCTGCAAAATCTATGGTGTTCCAGCAAAAAAAGAGAGAAAAGAAAAAGAGATTTGACATTGAAAAATGAAACACTGGAAAAAATTTATGTCTGAGCTCTCAAAAATACTGAATGTGCTGTTCTCGTCCTGCTCTGGTTACCTCATCTTTCGGGGAAACCTCCTGATTCATTGTCTACAAAGTCCGTAAACTGCGGTAAATCTGTATCTCATTCACATAAACCGCCCGGCGCGATGTCAGGATGTCATCTGACAAAAGAAACAGCACATGATTCATGCAAGAAACCAGACACGGAGGAGACGGTTCAAGGACGATTTTTAGCCACAAACCTAAGAGTTGTCAAAATGTTTCCAAAGCAGACGACTCTTCCGTTGACGAACTTCATTACACGGAACAGTTTGGGATGCCAAACAGCCCTGAAAGAGCTTCAGATTTAATGGCTCCAATCCAACAATGCCACGGTGGTGAACTGGCATGCACGATGACAGCAGCTCCCCCGAGAGGACTGCAGCCATCATTAACACACCTGTTCTGTTCCTGTGATGATATGTCAAAATGTCAGCAGCAGCCCCAGAGGAACGCACTCCGGCTCTGGCGGTTGCACCATTTTATGGCCGAAATTTCCAGCTGTGAAACCATTCAAACCGCTTCTGCTCGGTTCATTTCTCTCAACACGGGCCTAAACCGGGCAGGATGTTGGTGGACTCTGACAGATGACGCTCCTCACTCATGCAAACACGCTGAGAAACAACGGGGCCAGCCGACATAGAGAGAACTACAGCTCCCAGCATGCCTCGGGGCTCTGACAGGCTGTTCAGGTTAGGAGAGGCAGGAGGACAACAGAGAGCAAACGGGTATATCTCTGGTTGGAGAGAAGGACAAAGGAGAAAGTGGTTTATTGGCTCACTTGTGTGTGCAGGAAGTAGACACGTCCCAAAGGAGAAACCGGATTATTATTTTGTGTGTATAACTCATTATGTAAATGAGTTACACACACAAAAAAGTGTATATGAAGAGGAGCTGCAGAGGATCTTACATCCCCCCTTTGCTCCATGAGAGTTGGGATAGGCTCTAAACGGGGTCCCAGAAGTCCCCCAGAATATAATCCCGTGGTACACAACAGATAAGTACACCTCCACCTAAAACCGGACATTTTAGCACACATAAATACAGTTGAAGATTAATCACCCCAGTGGATCTCAGTGCTCTCCAAGTGAAAGTTCAACAAATCCCTGAAAGATTTGGAGGGGGGAAAAGCAAGCAGGCTGAGTTCCCATAAGCTTTGACACTGTTTTCTCTTCATAATGTTCCAGAAAGTTGCCATCCGGCTCTTAATAACCCTGAAAGCAGAAACCTTAGAATTTTAAGACACATTGCATCACATAGCCAAAACTTCAGGGTTAAAAGGGATAAAGACAAAAAGAGCTGGATGTCATCTGCATAGCAACTTAAAAAAAGCTCAATGGCAGGATGGTGGAGCAGATATCCCAAACTAACAAAGGAACCAAAGCAGATCCTTGTGGCACACCATAAACAAGCGGAAGAGGAGCTGTCCTCACAAACAGCTAGAGTGAATAACCAACAGGCAGATGTGATGCGAAGCACATCAGTTCAGACCATGATGAAGTCAGAAGAACTTCTGAGAAAAGCATTTTCAGTAGATTAAATCTCTAGTTGTTGTAGTGGAGGATAAAGCTTTGGCTTCAAATGAGCATAAGAAAATAAACTAAATATTAAGCAATATAAATGGCATATTTACTTCAGACGCTCCACAGACCTGCTGAATCTGTTCAGTATCAAGCTCAGAAAATAGCGAGATTTTAGAGCTCCGATTCCGTTAAAAATAACAAAGAGAAATTTTGAGATATCCTAAGAGAAAAAACCTGAGTTTGATTCGAGTTATTGGGAAAATAAGACGATGGTTTTCATGCCAGGAGGTAAATTCACCAACAGAGCAGGAGAATAATCTACCCTCTTGGCCTTAAATGCAAAAAAAAAAAAAAAAGAGGCTCAGAGTGTGTGTTTTAGCCGCATGTCCAAAAACACATGTTCACATTTAGTGAAAGGGGACCGATGTGAGCTGGTGTGGATCTGCCAGCACAGCCTCCGTCAGCATAAACATCGTTAGGAGAGCACAGCAATCAGAGCGTAAAACACCGACGGCGTTGCCTTCTTCTGCCGCCATGTTTATCCTCGCAGAAGTTTAAGGTCTTACTACTAACCCTCTGCATTTTTTATGAGTGAGTAAGCCGAGAAGTCCCCGTTTAATTTTTGAGGTCTTCTCACTTTCTGTTTTTTACAAAGATCCCCGAAACGATCATACAGGCAAACGATGAGAGGAAAATGAGCAAAAAGGCAACAAGAGTTCCTTCAAATAGGCGTTTCAGTTCAGAAGATGTCCAGATGTTCAGCCCATTAGGAGTTGGGTCAGACTAATGAGCATCATCATCATCATCACAGGGTCTCCATCAGCTACTGTTAAACCCAACGTTCTGATCCAATGTTCAGGCTCTGCGTCACAAATCTCAGTGTGTTAATCCTCTGATCATCACCATCAAACTACTCCAGGAGCTACACCACACCCACCCCCTTTCATAAGCTCTCACATCCCCTTTACTCTGCAGACTCCTACTCACAGTTTTAGAGGGAACTGACAATGTTTTCGTACCCAGGAATGTTATTCTTATTGAAACTTTACACGTAGGAATCATTTACACGCATGTACATTTCCCTTTTTGAAAAAGTGTTTCTGACCGAACAGCTCCATGGTCTCTACAGAGCTCCCAGCTGGATATTCTCCCACCAGAGCTCTTTTCTCTCAGACTGCAGGTCTACTTGTGGTTCCTGGAGTTTGTAGAAGCAGAATGGGAGGCAGAGCCTTCAGGTGTCAGGCCCCTCTCTGTGGAACCAGTTTGGGTTCAGGAAGCAGACCCCCTCTCTTTAACCTTGTGCCTCTACTCTCAGTCCCCAGCTGCTCCACAAAGATGGTTCTGGTTCCGATGGCAGTTTCTTACTGGTTCTGATGGCGATTTCTTTCTGGTTTCTGAGTAATCTGCTTCTCTTTTTTTTTTTGTTCTGTCTGAACTGGACTAACTGGGTTAAACTCTGGTTTCCCTGATCTTACTTTGGATAAATGGATTTTAAAAAATGGACTTGTCTTGGAAAGGTTTGTTCTTTTGTTTTGGAAATGATAACACACACAAACCTTTGTCCTGTTTTCTAACCGTGTGACTTTGTAACTGCTGTAAAACTCATTCAGAGAGAGTGCAGATGGTTCAAGCATCACTCTGTTTACCGTTTGGGTTTATGTCCCTCCGCTTCAACAAAGTAAACAAAAACAAAACACTGTTTATCTGGTTGTTTGGCGGTCTCAGACGGCCCCCATAGAAACACTCTGCTGAAGTGCCTCAGAGCCAGGCACCACCCGCCCATCATCATCGGGCGACCCTTCACCCCGACTTCCCCCGGCCGACCTTCTCAGCAGCTGCTGCTCTGCTCCCCTTTGTCATTGTGTCGTCTTTTCATTCAGCAGGAGAAGGCCTGAGCCGCTCAACCATTTCCATAATCTCCATTAAACACTTCAAATGGGCGCTTTAAGAGCGCTGCCATCTGCATAATCCCATTAACTCTGGAGCTGCAGCCGCCACAACGCCGCCGCCGCCGCCACCGCCGCCGCCACCGGGAGCTCCGGCTCAGGTGGAAGGAGAAGAAGTGGCAGAGAAAGGGGCAGATTTAGTTTGTCAGGTTTCTGAATGAATAAAAAGAGCGGGCTGAGGAGGGGTGTGACAGTTTGGGGTGGCGGCGGAGGCCAAGCCGAGGCAGCTCAGAGGGGACACAAATAAGAACCCGTGCAGTCTGAAAAGCTTCATCCTGGTGTAAATCTGCTGGTGCTTCCCCTCCGTCTGGGGAAAAGTCCGCCTACAGAGCTTCCTGTCTCCTCCCGCTCCTGCGCCTCGGACCGAGGAGAAAGAAACCAGATTCACACTTTCTGAGCAGGGGGGGGAAAGTAGGTCAGATTTAAATTCAGACCCAGTCCGGGTGTTTCACCGCTCTGCTCGTAAAACATGGACTCCACACAGAACCGAGCCCCGAAGGCTCCGCAGGCCGAGGCCCATTTTTTAACAATCAGAGGGGAAAAATCCAGAGGGCCGCGAGCTCAAAGACGACAACGGAAATGAAACATCCATCACAGATCAAAAGGTCGATAAAAAAGCAGGAAAGTGGTTTGGTGATTAATTAACCACAGACGCCTCCCAAGAGGCACATTAATGACCCATAGAGAGAGAAAAAAAAAAAGAAAAAAAATGGATCCATTTCAACGCAGGTAGAAAAGAAAGAAAAAAGGTCAAAATATGGCAACCATGACGCACTTTTTGAAAAACAGGACTCGTTTACTTCCAAACATGTTCAGGAAACACGACTGATGACCAACTGCTGCTGGACCCGGTCAGCTGGCTTTTAACCCACGTTTCCTGAACTCCAGCCAAGAATTTTAAAACGTTTAAACAGAACCATATGAAGGAAAGACGCCCAGGCAGCCATCGAATGCTCCCGAAAAAGCAAGAAAACACCCATAATAAATGATCAGATGGTATTGACCCCGTATGTGTGCTGGCTCATGCTAAAGAGGTGGCCTGGTTTCACCACACATCAACGCTCCTCCATCTTCTCCTGACCCAACACCTGAAATCCAGCACCAAACACAATCATTTTGACTCTTTAATTAGCCGCATGAATAATTCATCAAGCCATCAATTATGTCATACTGACCATTTAAAAATGTATAATTAACCTGATCACAGTCAATCTGACAAGTTTGTTTGAAGCAAAACAAATAAATCCTGAAAACGGAGGAGGAACAACAAACTAATGAAGGGGAAATGAATAAACACAAAGTGGTTAGAGTCCAGGCCAAAGAGGCCGTGTCCAGTCCAGCCTGAGACAAGCCATTCCTGCCCCGGTGCCCCAAAATTCAAATAAATGAATAATATATAACGCCAATACTCCCCTGAGAAGAAAAAAAAAAAAGAACATGTGAGAAAAAAAGCTATGAAAAGAGAAAAGAGGCCCAACCGCTCGTGTGAAGCCTGAATACAAACAGAAGCAGCCAGAAATAATGAGACTCGTGGCAGATCCCGCTGGGATCAATAACGCGGGCTGGGTACAAGCACAGCCAAGCCCTGGCCATGAATGGGTCGCCTTTACGGACTTCAGTCATCATGGAAACTGCAAATCTCAGCTCTGCTGCACTTTTCAGTCACTAATACGTTGATTATACCAAACATGAAAAAAACTGGACCAAAACTAAACAGATGTGATGCAACAATAGAAAACGTGCAGGAAAAAAATCATGCAGATTTCTATGGTTAAAATTGAGTTTAAAGCACTTTCAAAGTAAAAAATGCACAAATTCACAATTTGCTACAAAATTTGAGACATCCATCTCTCAGAGTTTTAACCAAAAGTGGTGCATTTAGGTGCTAGTATAAAGCAGTGAAAATCTGGATTTCAATAGTCATGTTTAGAAACATCACGTTTGTACCATTAAATGCCTTCCTGTTTTCTTACAAAAGCACAAAAAAAAAGGTTGGTCAGGACTTGGTCTTAGTAAACCGTTTCTACAAGAAGAAGCATTTGTTATCAAAAAGTAAACTCTATATTGTCATTCACCCCTGCTGTTTATGGCAGACTTATTTGGGCTTTTTTTCCATGGTCCACCTTGTGTGAGGGGAGATTCTTCTACAGTCTGAAATATTCCCATTTCTTTGCTTGTGTAGGTTTATTTTACAACTGTGGATCGCTCTAAGTGATACACACAGTGGTTTAAACACATCTAACTATACAGAGTTTATTTTCTGTCCATTTAAAACCAAATTGTTCCTCGGCACCAACAGACTTAGGCAAAAAAAAGATTTAAAGAAAAAAAGAGACTCCTCCCTGTCTTGGTTCTGCACACTTGGGAAACTCAGAGATAGTTTGGCTCATGTGCTGCTTTAGCTTTCCAAAGGTAGTTTAACTCCACCTAATCATCTTAGATTATACACTTAAATATGTTTTTAGTCATTATAGCAATCAATTAATCAAAAATAATTAATCAATTCTAAAGGGGGGAAACGTTAACCTTTGACATTTACACACTTCAGAGTATGTAATCTACCCGATTTTCAAGATAATCTTTGTTTTACTGACCCATTGAGCGGAAAATACTATGAAAAGGCTACTCATGAGTACTGTATATATAAAATGTGAGTTTTACTGTAATCTGATGAGGGTAAAATGCTAGAGATTCCAGACAAAAGAGTGGCCTTGAACTCACCGCACTATTCTTTACAAAAGAAGCTAAAGAAGGAATGGGCCCAGACAATTAGTGGCCAAAGCCTGTGTGTTTCTGTGCGTTTCAGCTCTGATCTCCACTCTGAACAAAGCTCTGGTTTGGAGTATCTGGCAGATCGTTCTGGTTTCTGAGCAGCTTGAACGCAGTAATTTCACATCACATTTTACGGCGTGGTCGGAGCGGCTCGCTGCTGAGTCAGCAGCTCACAGCATGCGTTTTCCACCCTTTAGCTCGCTGCTCGGCCTCATCTGAGAGTGAAACTCTCTTTTTTTTCCAGTCAGATCAAATCTGGATTTTAACCATCGTGCCGACCTCTGGTTAAACGAGCAGATTCCTCTCAGGTCAGAAAGGGCTCAGAGATTCAGCTGTTTTTGGGACATTTTCTGTAAAAATAACTAAATATAAACCTTTGTCCTTTCTGTACTGATATATATATGTGCTTGCCAGAAGTAGTGGTCAGTTTGAATAAAATCTGCAGTTATGAGTGGGGAAAAAAGTAAGAAATCCTCAAAGATCTATTCAAGAGTTGAAGTGAAAGTAAAAGTCCAAGAACGCGTGTGTATGGGTGAATTTATTGAGCCAGAAATGACAATACTGCTCCATGAGGGTCCATTTGTATCCTGAAGACCAACAGCGGGCATAAATATTCTGAATAAATGTATGAGGAATGTTGATTTATGTGATCTATAAAGCATGCAGAGGGACCCAATTCTTGAAAATTACAAGGAATTCTGTGAAGGCTGATCTTAAAAATGATCAGAGGAAAAAGATCGGGGCTGGAAAAGGAGCCACAGACCACACAGGGGTGGAGGTGAACGCAGAGGCACCAGAATGAGGCCAGAATACCACCACTGGGAACTGCTAAAGAGCCTAAATGAACACATTCAAAGGTCAGATATCACACCAAGTTCATTCTTCTGTCTTATTAAATCTGATTGAATTCAGTTAAGTATTTTTTTAATTAACAGGCAGAAACTAAAGACAGAAATTCCAATTTCACCCAACAAAACCATAAGAAGGTTGACATATTCCATTCAATCAGTTTTTCAAAGGTCTCTTTGATTTTCTCTTGGATTGTGATTGCTTTTATTTCGATACATCTTTTTGTAATCATGTCAGATAGCACAGACGACTTTAGAATGAAAGCAGATTCTCAGCTAGACTGTGATACTACCAATGAGAAGAAACTGCCCTGATCAATGGTGTGGGAAACATGTCAAAGATAACACTGTCTGACAGATCGAAATTTATGAAGGCAGCAACAAACTGATTCCCAAACAGCTATTAGTTTAAAACTTGGCATATCTCATCATGGTTTGCAGTGTGTCCTTAAAACATTTTGGGAAACTGGACATTGTCCTTCAGGAAGCCTGGAGAACTATTCCTGAAGACTCCTTAAAGAGAGGACACAGAGCTGGTTGGAGAGGGTTCAGGCTGTGCTGGAGAATGAAGGAGCTCAGAGCAGAGATTTATGTTTCTGTCCCATTTCTGCCTTAAATTGTCAACATTTAGTATCAGTAAATCACCACAAATATTTACCGTTTTCCTGTAAAAAAAAATAAGAACAAAGGAAGAGCTACATTATGTGCTCTGGATGATCAAATTCAAAGCATAAAAGTGGGGAAAAATATAAAGAAATGTGAGAAACAGACTCTCTCGCATTAATGTGAATTTGTCACACAAATATGAAGAAAATCTGACAACAGTCTGTCATTTGTTTAGAGTCCTGGAAGTGATCAGCCTTGTTTTCAGAACAAAAACTCCTTCCAAGTAACTCCAGATGTGTTTGAGGTTCTCAAAAGACAACAGGGGGATCACTAGGAGCCAATGCCTTTATTATTTCATTAAATACTCAAAGCTTTACCAAAAACAAGTGATCTCCAACAAAAATTTGATTAGTTTCTGCAAACATTTGATTTGATAACTACACCTCTGTTAAAGTAAGAATATGAAGAGGATGAGGAAGAACGAGAGGGTGGGATCCATATTGGTTTCGGATCAGCTCAGAGACATTAATTAACCTTCAGGGCAGAAGGAGGAAGATGAAGGAGGAAGAGGAAGGGGGGTGGTGGGCTTCAAATAAAGATGAAGGGGAACTCCGCCTCAAAAAGGCTAAAATATCCAGTTCAGATGGCGCTCTACCCCCAACCTCCGCCACTCCACCCGCCATGCTGGGCTGTCTCCAGGCAGAATTCAAACACTCATTAAAAATCCATCTCCACCTCAATGTCAAACAAACATCAGGAGAAAAACGAACAGGGATTGGATTTTTTTTCTCTAAAACATTTTTTAAATAATTTTCTAATTTTGGAGGAAAATTTGATTTTAAAGAATGTTAAATTTTAGGTAAAAAGTGACAATTAAGCAACGCATGGATGTTTTTTGTCATGTTAAATCTGTTTGACGGGTTATAAAGGCAAAAAGTATTAAAATTATCTCAGAATCTTTCAGTTTCTCCTCCTGAATGAACTCGTTTCCAACATATTAAGATACATTTCCACTACTTTCAGTAATATCTGGCATAATAGAGCACATTTACTAAAAATTGTTTGCTGATTTTTGAGAAATTAGAGCATCAATATTTTGACCATAGTTTTAATCAGAGGCTCATATGTTGATGTATAATCAGAACTCCAGGCAGTTTTTTCCATTTTCTGGTCTTCTCTCTGTCATTGCATCTGGGGCAGAAGAAGATGAGGACACGTCTCTGCTGTAATAAGTGAACCTTTCATGAAAACTTGCAAAATGTCCCAATATCAATGCTATTTTAATCACTTTTGAGAACAGCTGAAAAACCGAGGTGCTGCAGTGGAATGCTGTTTTATTCACGCTCTCCTCTTCTTCAGGGGGAAGTTTTACCTCCAAAAAACCAAAAGCTCCATATGTAACGCTTCTCAATTTACTAGTATCTCTCTTTCTGAATACACATTAAAAAAAAGAATCTTCACATTGCTCTAAATAAAACAGAAGTTTATTCTTTCCTTTTCTTGATGGAGCACTTTTTCTTGGGTTTTAACGTAAAGATGCAGAAGAAGAAGCAGCCGCACACCAGGCAGGAGGTGGGTTTAATGCGCAGCAGGTTTGAAGCCTGCAGCGGAGGAGACGAGCCTCTGGAGGAAGAGGGTTACAGATTGCTCAAGGGCACGTTGGCAGCAGGTCAGGATGCTGCTTTGTGAGGTTTCACAGACGGGATCTGAACCAATCAGGAGCCTCAGACACCTGAAGGCCCAGGTGTCTGAAAAAGAAGGCGGAAATGTGAGGAGAGGGGGCGGGGGGTTAAACACCAGCCCTGAATCAGCCCTCCCCGTGTCCCGGCTACTTCCACAAGCACACCTTTTGTTTTCAGTGGCCGATAATTCGGATTAACGCCACCGCGAACGCTCAAGAGGACTCACTAATCCTGTTAGAGGAACACCTGAGCTGCAGGCTAATCCTGTTTAAAGCTCAACACACACACACACACACACACACACACACACACAGTAAACAAGCTGCTGAGCTCCAACACACAGCAGAGACGCCTGGATGGACACTTTTCTTCTTTAATTAGGCAGAATTGAACTGATCAGGGACTCTTACTCTAATTTTGGCTACTTTTTAGAACCATCAGCGGAGATTTAACATGTGGGATGAGGGGTGGGGGGTGTGGGAGGGGGGGTGATGGAGAGACAAAGAGCCCACCTGTCCATCAGGTGAAAACACCACAGACTGACTTTATATTTAGATTAGACACTTTTAAGGCCGATTAAAGCCGCTGGGGTCAGAACTCAGATGTCACACTTTTAAAGTCAGTGACAAGTAAGTTTGCAAAATTCCCATGTGAGTTTCTCCCTACAGCATTTGGGGTTTTTGGTTCTTTTAGCAGAAATCGAGATTCGAATGAAACTTTTTTTTTTCTAAGTTTCAAACTATTCATATGAGCACCGTCCTGAAGAATAAAAAGCATAGAGCTCGTTCAGAGCCCGACACCGGCCCTCTCCGGGCTGCTGCCCTGCAGGTTTTAGACGTTTCCGGGCTTCAGAGCACCACATTCAAATTACTGCAGCAATCAGAGGTCTGCGCCGATCTTTTGAATAGACCCATTTCATCAGACTCGGGGGTGTTGAAGGCAGGAACATCTCAAACCTGCGGGACAGCAGCCCAAAGAGGACGGGAGTGGAACACCCCTGAACGCACCTCCTTCAAGTGAAGAAGCTCCACAATTTTCTAAACAAGAGGAAATCACTCCGGCGTTCCGGCGTTTAAAGCTCTGCGCCTCTGTGAGCGGCAGAACAGATGGGGATGTGCTCGGGTCAAAGGTCGCACATGCCGGGAAACCTTGGCGTGAGGACGTGCGGTTTTGGTGGGTTTATTTTCAGCCTCCCGTGCTCAGGTTGTGTCGGAGGCTGCTTTTCCTGAGAAAAGCTGATGAGATCAGACAGCTGACGGCACGGCCAGGCGTCTGTGTGCAGCCCGAGTAAAACAGTGGACCGGATTGGTGGTGGGGGGAGGGGGGGGGCTGGGAGGGTTGCATGAGGACGGGTGCCATCCCTTGCTCCCACAAAATCTGGTATTTTTTGCTCCATATGAAAGGAGGGAAACTCTTAGTCTCCGGCGGTAATCATCTCTTCATTCTTGAACGTGCTTTGCAGGCAGCTGCAGTCCCCCCGTTTCTTTGTTTTCTATCTGCCTTCTGATCTGAAAACCTCTCCACACGTTGCTTAGACTAAAGATCCACATTTTCAGGTGACTGCGCACCAGATGGAGGTTTAAGCGACAGTTTCCAAGAGTCCGAATACTTGGTGGTTTGGCAGGAAGTGCTCCCTAAATTCAGCCCAGGCTGTTTTACATTCCTCACGTGTTTGGGTTACAACTAAATCAAACATATTTAATTCTATCATTATGCCTCCACATGCCAGACAACTTTGGAAACTACAAGGTTTTTAAAAGACGACTGATTGCCTTCATGTTACACCAAAAGAAAAAGTCACTCACTTTCAACACTTTAAACTTTGAATGGAAATGGTGGAGGAATTTTTTACTCCTGGAGTCATAAAGAGATCAGAGCCGCTTCTGCTCATCTGGTGCACATTTCTGCAGCTTCATCATGGACTGTGTGTCTTTCTGAATGTCAGACTTGTTGTGGACTGATCATTATACTGGGGTACGTTAACTAAATTAACTTAAGCTTTAATTAGTTAATTAATTAGCTTTAAACAGGGGGTTTGCAGAGAGAAACCCCTGAATTTCTTACCTTCCCAGGTCACTTTATATAAAAACAAAGATTATATATTTCTGATTTCCCATCAGTCGTTCCTCATTTTGCAAAGTCCAACTAAACTGAACAATGATATTGAACACGCCTGATTTTGCTATAAACCCAACATGTAATAAAGACCTTAAAATAGCATGGAGGGATTCTTTTTTCCATATTTTTCTTTTTCCTCTTTTAATCATGTAAAGATTTTTAATGTGATTTTTCTTCCTTTGTTTCTATTTTTCCTTTCTTTGATGTGAAGTTTTGACTTTTTTCTTAAAATAGTTTGTTACGTAACAGTTATTCTAAATAAGAAATGTTTTTCCCGACAGAAATAAGCTAGACATCTGGAAGAGAAACAGACTCTTGATTCTGTTTTGATTTTGATCAATTAACTGTTCATTAAATTCAATGATTAAATCCATCAGACTACTTTTAGAACAAAAAGATGACTAAATAAATTGCACAGGTTCTAGGGAAATACCAGGGACAAAACTTGCTTTTCCAATAATCTGCTCTTTGTGCTTGGTTTCAGCATCCCTCTGCTCCATCATGAAAACCCACAGAGACTCAGCAGATCTGAACAGGTTTGCTCAGCGTTTGATGATTTATGTTGAAAGTAGGTTTGATCCCAGAAACCAACCGATCCCCGTCGTCAAAAGCAGACAGAAGATTCTCCTGTCAGAGAGGGAAATCAAACCCAAACAAACAATCTGAAAAAGCACCAAATCAACACTGTGACAGCTAGCTTTATTTATTTAAACTGCTCCCAAGCAGCAACATCAAAAAGGGGGGAATTATTGCAGCGTCCATTTCCATCGCTAATTAAAAACAGAGGAACTATTTGGCGGAAAATCTGGTTTAAGCGGAAAGAGAATCGAGAGGAGAAAAGAAAACAGATTTTATTCTCCGTATTTGACTAGAGGATGATGGTTGTTGGTTCAGCAGTAACCTCAGACAGCTTCAAATCTGCCGTTACACCCCCAAAAAAGAAAATAAGCCTTAAAGACAACCTTTCAGGGAGCATGTGACTGACAGTGCTGACAGTCTGCCGCGCTCTCCTCAGAGATCTCGCATGTAATGCTACTCTGCTTTTCTTTCCCTTCCTCGACTCTCAGGCCGCCCGAGAGGTCAGCGGTCACCATCTGCTTGGAGCTCCAGAAACCTCCGTGGTCCCTCAGCTAGGACCCAGCGGACCAATCAGGAGACAGCAGAACGGGGCACGTGAAGGCGCCGGCGGCGGCCATATGTGGGACGCTATCGCTTTACCGCCGCGCCGCGAGGATGTGTCGCTCCGACACGTCACATGACATGATCTCCACATGTCACAGCACTCACCACCAGCACCAGCATGCCTCCCCACGGGGACCGATCACATGACGCTCAGCCAGCTTACATGACGGGACAAAAGCGAGTAAGTTCAGCTGCAATCGAGCTTCTCAAAGCGGAATGGGATACTCGGATGATGATGCTGCTGGAGAACAAGGCTCTCCTGCAAGTTCAGGTGGTCTGAGCTGCACCATCCAGGCCCCAGAGATCCACATTTATTAATAAAGTCACACGTTAGTGTTGTTTTTCTTCTGTTGGACATCTAACCTGGGCTGAAACGATTCCTCCAGTAACAAAAAAATAAATAAAATCTATATAAACAAAACTATTTGATAAGTTAAACTCCCTCCATGCTCTGTTAGCGGTCGCCACGTTTCACAGGGACAGTTATCACTGTGGCACAACGTGCTCATTAGTAGTGGCTCAGTTTAATGGATGACACTGGAGAAAACAACAAGGAGAAAATCAGACAGGAAAATGTTTGGAAGCATTTCAGGGCAAATAAAAGAAACAATGTCCAGTGTTTCCGTTTCTATTAGCAAAAGGGAACATTTTATGTTAGCGTTTTCATGGAAAAATGGGTTAAAAATGGCTGATGTACTTTTCCATTTCTGTCCTGAATTCTTCACATAAATCCACTTACCAGTTAAACAGTTATCTTAAAAATAAACCAATGAGTGATTCTTATGTCGTTATCTCATACGAACTTACTTAAAAACCTGATGAATGCTCAACGTTCGACTTTACAGGGACAAATCATTGGAAAAGACTGTAGAATCACATCTACAAAAACAGATGATGGGGTGAATCCAACTCTGTTTATGTTGGTGCATTTTTGGAAGACAAAGATCATCAATTCTACATTAGACGTACTTCGAACTTGCCACAACAGAGACATCTGTATCCTGTATCTGTCCGTCACGCATCATTTTCCAGATGTGAATCTACGTTCACACTGCAGCCTGGAGAGACCAGAATCCCAGATTTTTTTGTCCTCCTAATGAGACCTGTATCTGATCTTTTCACGACAGTATGAACGGCACAATTCTGATTTTTTCCAAATTCAACCTAAGCCCACGTGGATATCTGGTCCTAAATCCAATACGTATCCGATCTTTTCGAATGTGACCCGAGTCTGTACGTTCATCTGACCTGCACGCCAATTGGTAACTAAGGGATATAGCTCAGTCCAGGCAAAACTCGAGGGGTCTTATCGGAATCGAGTGATTTTTTGCCTTTTAGCGTTTCCTAATAAAATGCCAATCCTGGTTCCAATGCCAAGGAAAAAAACCCCCAAAAAACCCACAAAAACTGAGCACTTGGGTTCTTTTACATACGAGTCACATGTATTTAGAAATGTGCACAACCACGCAAAGAAATTGGAATTTCAATGAAAAAAAATTGAATTGGGGACATTCAGGCTGCAGTGTGAACGGAGCCTTTGTCTGATTACCTGCATTATAAATGGTGTTTTCTTTTTTGTGCTCATTCTAAAAGCATTTTAGCGGTGTGAGCAGGATTGACCCAAAACAGTCATCAGAACTGACATTTTTGTCTCCTACTATCTGATCATTTTTATCTATATGTTGGTTATAAATCATTATTTTACAGCTCACTTTAGATCACAAATAACATCCAGTGCTTAAATGTATCCCCATCCAGGTCACAACATTTAAATCTCATGGCACAAACTCTCAATAATGTTGAAAATTAAAACAAGAGTGCAAATGTCTGTGTGCATTTTAAAATAAACTAGCATATTTGTCCACTGGGGATTTATTGAAGTTTTGACAGGTTTCATTCATTTCAAGCTGCAATTTTACACAGAATGAAGAAAAGATTGATTATTAAAATGTCTTTAAATGCAGCAGCCATTAATCTGTAACACAACTTTAATGATGTGATCAATAAAATGTATCCTCACAGCATCGTTTTGCCCTGTCGACAGCTCTTTTCTCACAAACACACACTCACACACACAATAAACAACTGTAAGCCAGCAAAGCGTTAAAGGGGAAATAATAAACCACACAGAAGCTGCTCAAAGGCCAGGGGGGGAGCACAAGAATGAATCTAGAAAGTGTTCCTGCCATTTATCCTGCAAAAATAATCATAATAAAGAACAGATGCAAATAAAATGTGATTCATATTTTTCAGACATTCACACCAGTTTTGTTGGACTGTTTTTGTTTTGCGTTTATTGCTGTAAAGTTCGAGTTATGCAACATTTAAATCTCTTAACAGATTTAAGACCCACAAAGGAGGCAGAAGTGAGACTGAGACGACAGGAAGAAAACGCAATCTTTGTGTATCAGCTGAATTTATGCGAATGTTAACTCCGGTTTTTTTCAACTGGATTTACTTAAATTTCCCTCTTAAAAATGAGTTAGAGCCTTTTATCAGTTGAACACCCGGGAAAAATGGAAGAAATTGGTGTTTTTCCATTTATAGATAGATTAATTTAACAGACACAAAAAAGGGAGCGCAGACACATCTGTTGTCGATTGTTTTGCTGAGTCGGGGTTTCGTGCTGGTTGAAAACCTTCAACCTCGAGACAGAAAGGAGTTTTGTGAATCACATCCAAACACAGCGCTGATCCATGCATGCTTCATCTTTATGAAAACACAGCAGGAAGCAGCAATACATTTTTTCTTTTTTTTTTTTTCTTTTTTAAATCACACTGAATCCTGGCTTTTTTCAAATCTCTAAAAAGGAATACATCCTCCTAGTTACACAAAAGTGCAGGAATTTACTCCATTTGGCAGCAAGCTGCATGAATAACAAAGCTAAGAAGCTCACAAAAAAAGTTATTGTTCTGTGGGTTTTCCCTTTATTATGGCTCACAAACAGAAATCCAGAAACTGCAAATGAATGCCAACTTTCTCCAGCAACTCCTCAAACACCTGCTCCAATAATTATTCTAAAAGATGCCGGTGAGAAACGCCACAATTTATGCATCGCGTTTCTCTGAGGCAGAGAAATAAAAGTCTAAATGAGTAAATGCTTTAGGTTTTGAATAACGTCTCATCGAAATGCTCCAATACATGAATCAATTCTAGAAATGTGTGTTTTAGGTCGGTGTGGCTCGCTGAAGCCTCTGCACAAAGTCTAGGTGGTGGGAATATTGGAAGCTGCTCTCCAATCTTTTCATTCAGGAAACATTTTGGCTTCGGCATCCTGGACCCACACACAGATGGAAGCGATATCTGCCTCGGTGAAAGTTTTCACCCTGAAGTGGAAGCACAAACATGCCGTGCAGACGGTGAAACGGAGCACAAACTCAACTCCTGAGAGAAACGGGGCTGAAAAGAGGCCCGGCCCGCATCCCGGTCCGACCCGCTCGACTTTTTGTGATGCTTTCGGGGCAGATTTCATCAGAAAACAGTGAAAGGTTGCAGCTTTTCAGCCTCCTCCTCCACCCCTGTGTGCTTGAGCCAGGACTTCAAAGTTTCCCTGGAGTGTGTGTGCACATCCAGCGAAATGTGGGTCAAACATTAAAATGCATGAGTGGGGAGCGGAAAGCATGATGAAGTGCTGAGACACGAGGAGGAGAGAATGTAAAAATAACTGTAGGAGCGGCTCAGACAGAGACCGCTCCCCCCCGACGCCACGCTGCATCGCCATTGGTCCATTAAAGCAAAGAGGGGGGGGGAAAGACAAGCAGAACGGGGAGAAAGAGGCGGGTTTCCTGCCGCCGGGACGATCTGCAGAGCTCCACTGCTGACAGAGAGCCACATTTACCCAAAAACAGGTGGAGGATTTCCAGGAATAAAGCTAACAATGACATTAACAGTGAGATGTTTCAACAGTCCAATCAGAGAGCAGACATGGCGGGGAACTGAGACTCCTTTAACTAACTGTGGCGCCGTGGAATTAAAAGAATCAGCTCGAATCAGAAAGATCCCGGTAACTGCTCCAAAGTCAAAGTAAACAACCAGAACGGACGGCTTTGAAAGGTTTGTCGTACGTTTTTTAAATTCACGCCAGAAAACACCACAAAACTCAACTGAAAGACTCCAAACGGATCAAATTGTTCCTAACATCAGTTAGGACGGACCAACAAAGTCCTCCTGCTTGTGAGGAGGCCATCATATTATGTCTTAAGCCTACATCCATATGTTCTCTAAAAAAAGGCATCTAAATAGTTTCAACAAACGATGGATAAGATCAGGAAATGGAGACAAAAAAGTTGGACTTGGAAAAAAAAAAAAAAAACAAAACTCAGGAACTGCAAAAAAAAAAGAAAAAAACCAAAACTAAGCAAATCTAGGCAAACCAACAAAAAGAACAAACGTCAAATTTGAACTTCTATCTTTTATAATACCACCTGAAATCCCTCATCCACACGCTCGCATAAAATAAAGTGTCACGCATTAAAAACTGGTTGCACGTTTCCTCCTCCGCTGTCTGTAATTTGTCTGAGGTGCATTCTGGGACATTTGCTCCCATTCCACTTCAACCTTTGAAATTTCAGTGCAGTCTGTTGGTTTCCTTAGCCGGGCACCTTTTTAACTGGTTTTGTATTGGATGAGATGATGATAATTACTGGGGACTGTAATACTTTGGATTGGCCTGGACTGCTAGGGGCCTTGAGATGATGCTTTATAAACAGGAAGTGGAACTGGAGAAGTTTGTCTCTTTGTCCTTTTCCTCGTTGGGATGTCGCTACCGACTTCTCTGATTCGCTTGAGATATTCTTTCCTTTTTTAAAAAGAAAATCATAAAATCCTTTGTGGTCATCGATCCGCGTCCACACTACGGTCAGTGGCTGGCAGCGCCTCCTCTGGACAAACACTGCACAGAGCTTTATCCACCGCAAACACGATACTGATGAGCGAGACACTTTTGTAGAAGTTTGCTACCTGGTGTAAACCAGCTCTTTCACATCATTACATCATATCATCTGAGCTGGGTTTTAATGCAACTGCCAAACAAACCTGAAGCAAACTTTTGAAATGTACCGACAAAGAAACTCGTATGGAAACCGGCTCGTGTATCAAGCCGGTTTCCATGGGCTGGTGGGGGGGGGGCACCTGTGTGAACAGCAGGAGCTGGCATAGGCTAGTTCCACCAGGCAACTAACAGACGGAAAACAAAACTTTGAGAAACTAGTGGTTTTCAGTTGCAGTGACTCTTTGGTTATGCTTCAGAATAATTCAGAATTCCTGCTGTTTTTCGTCCAAAATGAGGCATCATCACCTGGAAATGAGCTTTATTTTACCATCTATTCCAAAGATTAATATAAACTTTGTGCTAATGTGTTGCACCAAAAGGCTGAACACAAAACTTTGGGATCACATAATACTTCATACTTTGGAAATCAGTCAATTTGAGAAGAAAAATAGCTGGGACTATTTGCTGCCATTAAAAAACACTGAAATGCTTTAAAAATCTGTATCCTGATTAAACTTTGACGTGTACCAGTCAGTGGTTTTTCTACTCGTCAGCCTCTGATCAGCACCAGAGTGAAAATAACTCAGCCTTTTTTCTCCAAAATCAGCTCTAATTTCCAATAAATGAGCTCTTTCATACCAGATATTAGAGAAAGTATGGTAACATATTGTATTATAAGCAGAAAGTGGGCAGTAAATGGGAAGGAATCACAAGGGTTCATTTGTATAAGCAGAAACAGCAGGAAACTCTTGCAGGAGAATCTGAAAAAGGTGTTTTCTCTCCGCTCTAAGAGCTGGATGTACTTTAGACGTCTTAAAGTGTTGCTCTTTTCCCACACATGTATAGAACAGATCCTCCATCTGGAATCCATCACTGGATCCTTCATTTACATAGAAACACCACATGGGCTGTTCTCCAAACAGGTTTCTAAAAAACAAATCATCTGTTGGGACACTCACAACAAGCTGAGATAGCTTTTATTTGCTCTATGATGTTCTGGAGGGGGGAGTTAGGGAAGAGGTCCTTACATTTTACTCATTTAAATGCAATGACTTCTTATTATTACGGTAACTTGTCGTTTTCTCCATAGTTAAGTTATGAGAGAAACGAAAATAGGAAAATACCCATTTTCCACAGCATTTTACTGTAAAGTTGAGGGATGGAAACTACAGAGAAGTAGTTTAAGGCCCGTAATTATTTCCTCTTTTCTGGACTCACACTTTGCTAATGGTGGAAAAGCACATTGTCTCTATTACTTCTATGGATCCCTGAAAACTGGCAGGTCCCAGCTGTTATAGGCTGCATTTTATTTGAATCCACTGCACTTTTCTTTTAATTCTGCAGATCACACACAGCTTTTTTTAATTCAGCATCTAAACACAAGACTGGTCAAAGTCGGGCAGTTTCAGCGGATTAGGGGTAAGAGGGGTTCTGACTCCACCCAAATGAAGGCAGAGCACTCACCCTCCTGAAAGGAGGCTGTAACGGTCAGGGAAAAAAGGACATTTTGGAAAAAAACAAGTAAAAAAATTGCTCGATTAGTCTGTCGTTTTTACATGAGAATAAACTGAGTCTTATTAGTGAGCTCAATAAAAAAAATAGAAATTTATAAACGTGATTCTACCAAATCTTATCAGAAAAACTCCGTATTCATTTATCATCTGAACAAAATGTGGACAGATGATTTTTTTTTCTTTTTAGTCTTGAATATAAAAGCAGCGGCGCAACAAAAAACCACTTACAGCTCAAAAATCTGACATTTTCTCTAATAAAATTAACCTTTTTCGCGTAAATAAACGTGCTACTTTTTAGTGAATGTCACAAACAGAAAGGATAATGTGGGAACCCCTCGCAGTGGGAACCCCGAACCACTCACTCAGGGAGGAGTTCCCCTTCGTTTCACATGTCGCGGCGGCACCATTGTGCAGTGAACATCATATTAGAGGGCAGCAGCAGTCAGATAATTAACAATCCACATGTATTTCACTCTCAGCGCTGCCGAGTCGCTTTGGGACCGACCCGACTCAGTTTTTCTCCCTGAACCCAGATGATGGAGGTGATACACTCTGCTGAGAGTTATGAGGTTTTAATGAGCAGTTTAATGTGTCCTAATAAAGAAAACCGCACATTGAGAAACACTTAAACCCAAAATGTCGGAGCTTTTTTTTTTTTTTGTTGCATTTATCATCATTGCTATAGAATGACAAAAGAATGCCTTCAACTAAGAAGAAGGGGAAAAAAGCTCAATATCTAATCTAGTATTGGAAGGAATATAGTTTAATTTCGTAAATCTGGGGAAATTTACAAATGCTCTAAAAATATCAAGGATGTTTTAACTGGCTGGACTGATTGATAACAGGGTTTGGAGCAGTTTGTGGAAATTAATCCGCGGCTCAGAAATGGTCGTACGAAGTGGTGTCTGGCTGAAGTTTGGGAGAGGCGAGAGAAGAGGTGGAGGGGGGGGGGGGGGGGGGGGGGGGCCGACCCCGGCGAGGAGGCACAAGAAAATGGCGGCTGCACTGGTGCATTACTGTGTTTTCTTAGAACTAAACCGGCCGCCATTTTCTCCTCCACTGGTGCAGAAAAGGCGAAACTGGAAGAGGAGAGGAGGAAAAGCCGGAGGAGGGCGGGTGGAGAGGGTGTGGCAGAAGGTGATGATGAGCTGCTCCACTCAGTCATTAGTGCTGATCAACAACTCATTACCGGCTGAAAACAGGTGACAGACTTATTTTTCAGGACATCTTAAACTAAGAGCCGAAACATTTAGCAACACTAAACACTGACGAGTTTAACAACGCAGCCCGTTTCTTTCTGGATTTCACCGGATGGGCGATTGGGACTTTTCGGGCCGATCTTTGAACCAGTTCAGAACAGGTTCGTTTTTCCCCATTACCCCTTTCGCAACACCGTAAACATTTAAACCAGTTTCTACTTTGGAGTCCCCGATTCATTGTACATTTCTCAGATTAACCAAAATAACGTTTCACAGTTTGTTTGTTTTTTCCACAAATCTAAGACCCCTTTTGAAAAATGGCACTGCAAAGGATCTAAACTGGAAATCTAATCTTTTTTTGTAATTGTTTTTTTATTTATTTATCTGTTCTGTTAACATGTCTACTTATTCACTCTTGCCAAATTTCTTGTTTTGTTTGTGTACTGCAAGTTTTTCATTGTTTATGTCAGACAAATAAATACAAAATTGCGTGAAAAGATACTGCTATTCAACAAAACAGCCTTTTCTCATCACTTTAAAACCACACTGGGAGGAATCCATTCAGTTCTGTTTCTATCTGTGGGCACTTCAAAGAAACCGTCCAATTCAAGGCAATTTGACTCCAAGTCTTTGAAATACAACCCTAATCCACTGAAAAACCGATGAATCCAATTTCAAATTGGTCCTAGTTTATACAGAACCAATAATAAAAGTTTCCCAATGAAAATAAACAGATTTTCCCAAAAACTTCGCTTCAATCCAATCCTCCATCGTGAGTGTGCAGGAGGCGACTGTTCCAGGATGCTCAGTTGCATTATGTTGCATTTTGTGTACACCTCATTAGGATTAGATCCACAGTATTGGGTGTCTCTTAAGCTCCTGAAGTGCACATCCCAAAAAGGCTCGATTTAAAGTTTTAGCAGGAGAGCTGTGTTGAAAAAAAAATCCCAGTAGAAAAAATTAAATGAAAAAGGCCCTTTCAGGCAAAACATGTAATGGTTTGCATTTCAAGAAAAAATGGAAGATTATAGATTATAATTTTTTGGACCTCAAACATTGAAAGGAAGGCCAAACAGGATGGTGGAATTTCCAAAGTCCTGATGCCGGTTATAGGAGCCAAGAAAAGTGGAATATTACCTCAACTGTTTTTTTTAAAGAGTACATGGATGTTCATTTTGTATATTCTAGTTTGTTTTATGAGAACAAGGATATTTGGGATTGAGTTGATAAGGGTGTGGGTTTTAAGAACATGGTCACTTGTGAGCAAGTGTTCCGGACAGAGGTGACCATCAGTGGTAAGATCGCCGCTCTTATCTTTTCTTATTTATCATTTTGAACACCTGCTTTAATTTAGCATTAACAAAAAAATGACAAATTTGCTGCATTGGGATCTCTGCGATTATTTCTGGCAGCGTATCATAAAGGAAAGTCTCAGTTTCACCCTCTCAGAGACTTTAACTGGCTTTCCTGAAGTCAGAAAAACCATACAAATAGGATACGCTAAAAAAAATATTACTGCTTTGCCACTTGTACTGTAAGATGTTTTCCCCTCCACATATTTACTGTTTTACTACACCATCTCCTGTACGATACGTTGGTAACGTTAGTGAAACTGTTAAAAACTAAAACGTTTCTTAATGATTTGCATTTCTCCCTATGGGTTAAGATTCCTGTCAGTAAAGGCGGCCTGATGGGGAAAACCACAGTTTATCTCAGAAACTACCACAGAACATTCCAACAGGAAACCCATTTGAATATCCCCTCTCCAGTTCATCTACGTTTCAAACATTGCAATATTTGCTTATTTTGATTTGGGTTTAGAGTCTCATTTTCATGACATTTTTAAGGCAGTGGTAGAAAAAAAAAACGCTGTCAGGCATCCAACTGTCTGAACATCCTTTGGAATGCCATGTGAACATTTTTCAGTGTGGAACTTGGCAGGTAAATAAAATTCAGTACACAGTCAGGCAAGCTAAAACTAAGGCTTTCCATGGCGATTTGCTCACAGGGACACTGAAGAATTTGGATGAATATTCACCAGGTATCAATCCGTTCCGTGTCAGAATTTAGCTTCAATCCTTTTCTTGAAAGTAAACTTTTGGGGTTGGTATCTGATGCCATTTTTGCCATTTATTGTGCAGAAGTGCGTACATAATAGTGAACCAGTGTCAGGAGAGCCGAGTCGATACTAGACAGTGACATTAAAGCCCTGCAGACCACTGACTGCATGAATGAACATTACAACTCAACTTTGACTTGCATTTCATATACCTTATTGGTTCGTTCATATTTTTTGTCACGTACCCAGCAAAAGAATCAGGTGCGTGTTTTTTTTAATGGTGAAAGGTATCAATGTAAGCTAAAAAACAAAACCCACGTCCAAGAACCAACCACTTTTTGTACTAATTCAAACTATGATTTTACAATAATGGCTGTGCCACCTTGTTTTTACCCACACCGTTAAACGTTTAAATAGTCTCAGGGTTGTACCTTGAATGCAGAGTATTTTCTGTCCCTTAGGGATGATGTAACATATCTTATGTGAAAACATTTGGCTTAGTTTCATGTTAAAATCCTAAACAAGGCAATTCCATCCCTCACATTTCCTTCTAAGTCAACACCGATACACACAAACTCTCAAAAAATTAGCGGTTTCCCAGAAATGCCAATATTGTTGAGATCTGTAAAGATTCAGGTCTCTGGACAGTGAATAATTTGAAGTGCATTCATTAACCGTGAACTCATATTTTCCCGCTGTGTGTCTGCCTAACACATTTGTCTTTATTAAATCCATCAGGAGCTTCTCACTCTGCTAACTCGGTGGCCTCGGGACATATCTGGAGGTTTTTCTGCTTTGACGAGACCTTAATGAAGTTAACATTTTTGGGGTTTTTGTGTTTTTGGCTTCGAGGAGGCAGCAGAAACACACGTTGCTGCCACAGAGGAACACTTTATTTCCACATAATTTCATTTAGTGAAACAGAGACCAGTCACAGCTAAAATATGTTCCACTTGACCTCCAACCAGCAGAAGGTCTGGGACCAGTCTGGGAAGCAAGAAAACAACAAACAGGGTTTCAGTCCGTACAGAACTAAAGTATCAGCAATTGCTCAGATGAAGTTTTATCCCTGCTCGTATTGTATTTCCCCAAAACAGCAGGGCATGTCTATCACACAGCTTTTTTTTTTTTTTTTTTTTTTTTTTTTAAAAGGGCTGTACCCATAAAAATGTAATCAATTTATCTGAACATAATGAGCCATCCTCAAACTTCTGTTATGGTTAACTAAAAGTCAAGTAATCCCAAAGGTTTCACTTTTTCTCCTTATTACTATTTTTTTTAGCTCCAAGTACTGCTGAATTCTGTCTGTCTTACAGTACTTTCAGAAAGTTTTTTTTTTAACGTAATGACTAAAATTCAGACGTCAAACAAATAAATCAATTCCAGCAGAACGAGTGAGGTTTGACAGTCTTCGATAAAAACTAGAGGTGACCAGGAACAGACAGCCATGAGAAAATGACCATCTATTCAAACGCATGTACACTGGGTACCTTTTACGTGTCATTCCTTTTCAAAAGCAACTAAAAAGCTTCTATGTAAGAAATGCTAATTATTCTGGGCTGGAACCAATGTTCCATTGACCTCAGACCTTTTCAGATTGCATTTAGCTTTAAACAACAGCAAACTATATAACTACACCTACACAGGGTGGAACTGAGATTAAAATAATTGACTCCACTATTAGCAGCTAGATGGCTAGCTTTAGCCCTTATAGCAATGCATTAGCTATTTGCATTTATCTAAAACTAAATTCATTAATAAAAATAAAAAATTCAACCCCCCCAAAAAAAAAAGAAAAACAACACAAGGTTGGCGATATGAAAAATGAGTGAAAATGAAACCATTTCCGTCCCCTGAATGTAACTGGGTTCCAGTTATCTTCATCATAACAAACTACTCTTTGGTTGGCTCATTTTACCCCAAAAAGTTTTCTTTTAATTTGGCTTTGGCAAATTTCTGGAATGCCTATGATGCAAATGATGATGACAAACACATGATGCTATGCTAAGAATTATACGGTGAGCATCTTGAAACATTTTTGCTTCTAGGACTGAAATAACTGAAGTAATTCAAATCACCCCATTACACATACAACCTTTCATGTGCCTGGTATTTTCATCCCTACACACAAGGCAGTCCAAGTCCAGTCTGGACATTAAAAGGACACTGAAAAAGTACAAGCAGGAAGTCAGATTTTTAGCTATAACAACCACAAACGTGCTTAACGAATCATCTTTAAAACTTACTTAAACAACAGACTCGTACATAAAGAAATAAATAAAATCAGGGGTGATTTTGGACAGCTACTTTCCCCTCAACAGCCTGGTTTTATGCTGCATTTCATAGAAGTCCTTATTTACTGAGCCAATCGACACCGTTTAAAACGAGACAATCCAAACTTTGGGCAGGAATGGACATGGAGACTCAGAGGCTGAATCTAGATGATACGTCATCTTAAAATAGGACATGTGATTTGGACAATTCGGGATGTCTGTGGACTTTTCTTCAAATACAACAGTGGTAAAAACTTTGCATGGAGTGCTCCGATTGGCCGGCTGCTATTTGAACCGCCTGATAGAAAGCTGGTGTGTTTGCCGGGTGTTAAACATGGAGGCGCTACATAGGAGAGAATAAAAAATCTCCCTTTCTTTCTTTAAAAACAAAAATAGAATCTTTTGGACACATTGGGAAATGCTTTCAGTGCTCACTGACACTTTAAACAGAGGATAATAAATATTTTAAATGAGCTGTTAATTATCGCTATAATGGTTTCCAATCTTCTTTTTAAATGAACTTGTTAACTATTAAAATCAATGAAATGGAGAGTTGGGGGGGGGGGGGGGCATCACAGCTTCACTGATTTCAGTCGACATTGAAATGTTACAAATAAAAAGAGCAAACAGTTTGGCCCTAAGAGGATATCATTTATACTATTTTGTGCCTTTGTTCTTTATATTTTGGAAAAATTACTGAAACGTCATGCAGAACATTTTAAAAATAATTTTGATTCGTAAAAATATCTCATCCTCGTACTCTCCTACGGATACTGATTGTTTTCTTTAAGAGAAATCAACTCAGAATATATACCTGACCTTTCAGCATTTTGGAGGTTGTAAAAATCATTGCAAAACAGTATTTATAGATACAACAGTCCGCTCTGAGACTACTAGGAGTTTTTTTTCGTAAAATGTATATACTATGCTGTGGAGTTATGAGGAAATGTGAAATAAAAACAGGAGTGGAGCATTATGAGCCACTGTGAAATACACACAGCTGTTTAAGGAACATTAGGCCCACATTTCAGGACGTTTAACTGAAATCAGGTGTAAAAGCAGCTGGAATCCTGCACTGAGAAGAAGGACGGGAGGAGGGAAACACTTATCATTGTGTCATTTAAATACCAAAAAAGGAGACCTTAATAGAAATCACAGAGAGTTTGAAAAAGGAACCGGAGATATTACATTTACGTGGTCTGCATATGAATTTGAGCCGAAAACTGGCAAAACTTCACAAGATCAGGACCTCTGGAAGACAATCACAGCGAGCTCCAACAATCAGACCTGGAAATTATGTGAAATTAGCCTTCAGCGCTGTCAGAAACCAGGAAATTCTGCAGCACCTGAATGCAACATGATTAAACGTAGGTGATCTCCATGCAGAGGTTGGAAATCAGCAGCACCAGAACGTCGCTCGACCCGGACAGAAACCTTTGAGGCGCATCAGAAACGAGGGAAATTCTCTGTTCGGACATAAAACTAAACATCAGGAGTTAACGAGGGTTAATTTTTCTAAAAGTCTGATTTGAATTGAGCTTTTTCTGGTTGCAGTGCTCAATTCTCTGGATATATGTCATATTTACGACCCACATCCTTCATACTCATTGAATCAAATCGCTAATTTGTATTGAATATCCCAACAACTTCTACATGATTTTTAAAAGCATGAATCATTTTTGACAACCAAAATCCCAAAAAGCTAATCCTCACCTGATTTTAGATGTTTTTGGAGATCTATTTTTTTGTTTCAGCCATTTTAAAAGGTGAATTCTGTAAAATAAATTGTTTGTGTCTCGCTGAAATTAAAATTTGATTATTCTCATTTGAAAATGGACCCATTTGCAACTTTAGTTTAGATTATCTGATATATTTACATTTCGCTAACAAAGATAACTTAAATCGCAACAGATTACAAAGTGTCTACAAAAAAAAAACGTTTAAAAAAATGCCATCGTTGACAAGACAACAGTTCAAAAAGCCAAAGACAATCAGTCTGATATTAACGAGCAAAGATGAGCTTCAAATCGTTCCCATAAACAAAAAATTAAAAACCTTAAAATGGACATAAACCATGATAGAAAAGAAAAAAGATTAATCCTAAAGAATTTTAATTCTAGCCTGAGTTCAGGCATTTTTAGGAAAAAAATTCATCGTTAATTTTTTAAAACAACAATGAATGCCTCTTAATATTTGAGGATAGTGTTTTGTGTAGACTCAGTACAGTTCTGACTATTTATTTCCCTACTTTTCTTGATAGCTGGTAGACTAAAAAAGCTCATTGGAAATCGTTTAGACAAATAGTCCATGAAAATAACCACAAATGTCAGGCACCAATTAAATCTTGTCATCTAATCGCGAGTATGCACAAAGTATCACCATAATGCCCCCCCCCAAAAAAATTAGGTTTATTGGCATTTTATTTAATTTTGTGCAAATGAAAATTGTTAATGGTGAAAAGTGGGAGGAATGGTTGATGGTCGTTTCGCATTTTATACCCAGAATTTGCATAAAGCCCCCAAAATGTCCCTCTCCAGCCCTTTAGGTTTGCTGCTGGTATATTTCACCATAAACTGAATATCTAAAGACTTGTTCTGTCCATTGGGGGTCAATAAAGTAACATATTCGATAAAGTCACCTATCCGAAGCCGTCAGCGTGCAGCCTGGCAGATTCTCCGCATTTATCACGTCTGAGCGGCCGTGGTTTCACACATTAAACCACACAGGGAGGGGTTTTGTTCCGGAGCCTTCTGCCATGTTGTGCTTCTGAATTGGCCTCCCATGCGGATCAGAAAAGATGGTGTTTTTCCCTCCAAGTGGACCGAACCACAAAGCACACGCAGCAGGTGAATGCAGGAGCTGCACATCTGCAACACTTATCGCACACACACACACACACACAAAAGACCAACCATTTCTCTCTGTGACTCCAGGAGAAAAAAAAAAACACATTTCCAGCTGCAGACTGCTGGAGTGGAAAGTTTTTCTGACTTTCAGATGCAGTAAATTCACTCACACACACATACTGACATTTCACTTATATCAAACGTATTATTTCTCATGTGGAAGCATCAGAGAACTTTCCACACACCGGAGCCACGTCCACATGGAGCCATGAAAGATGAGGCGGCTCCAACCCGGAGCATGGCTCCTGCTGTATTATGGCAGGAACGCTGCGGGGACGCCAACAATCAGGCAGCTGGAGGCCCGAGATGCTGCTCCTCACATCTGGGAGGACCACACACACGCCAACAATTTATGAGGCCGACATGGAGCAGCTCTCCGAGGGCCGGGGGCTGAGAATGTGACTTTTTTTTTCCTAATCATGAATCACTTCTTTGCCTTTATTTTAAACCCGGTTAGCAAAAAAAATACAAATACTCAAATTTAAAAAACCTTCGAACAATCTGAACAATTCATCTCTTCCTGTGGAGCCTCAACGCCTCCGCATCAAAACCCTGCACCATCACAGAAAAAAAACTGACAAACACCGCAGCCTGCTATTGGACAGTTCGGATAGCAGCCTGCCAATCAGAAGACAGAACGCAGAGCAGTTAACATTCTGCTGCCAGGCACAGAAAACAGGGATTTTACAGATATTACAGAGCAGAGGTCAGAGGTCACAGAAATATCGGGGTCAGATCCACCATTGGGCTCGTTTGCATGGGCGAGTGTCCCTCCTGTACATTATTTTGGCTACACCAGGGTCACATGACCATCCTATGGACGAGGTTAAATCATTTCACCAACAAATTCAGCACTGTCGATTTTCAGTTTTACACTTAAATGTTTCTGCTTATGTCCAGCAAGCTCAGTCACCAAGTCTGACAGGATAAAAGACAGAAAAATTTGATATTTCCAGCTAAACAAATGTAAAAACAGCCAAAGACCCACATTATTCACAAATTAATAGATTCTTTCTGTGTGGGTTTGTTCTCAATAAAATGACAAAGATTTAGAAAATGTGTCCAAACATGTAAAAATATCAATAATCTTTTACTTCTATCGGAAGCAAAGAAGACGTCACCTTCAGCTCGGCAAAGCTGAGAGGGCACGAGATCCTTCCATCGCCAACAGACTACCGGAAAATGGCCAGCGAGGCTTAAAACGAGTGGCGTATTTTCAGTAAACAGCTCGCTCATTCCATTATTGTAGTGATTCATCATTGAAAAAGCCAGTAAGAGAGGCACAAAGTGATGCTTTCCCGTGCTTTCCGACCAACGGCTCAGACCCCAGAGAGGCTCCATTCAATTTCACGTCACGAAAAAAAGAAAAAATTTGTCTTTTTCATGAAAAATGGACAGAAATATTAACTGACTCTTAACCTAATTAACAGAGGCATATTTTGCAAATGTTTTGATCATTAACTATATATGTATTCCTTTTTAAAAGCAAAAATAATCTAATTTGACCCAAAAAACATCACAATGGGGTGTAAATAGAATATTTTCTGATACTGGATCACCTGAAGACGGTGAGGTCTGATCTAGTCACTTTTCATAATGTTACACAAACTTAACCACTGATAACCTTGAAATACACAGGATGTAGAAGGTTAATGACCAATTAAAATTACCATTAACAGCAATTCCCTCATGATCTCACCTCCTTCTTTGTCATGTAACCAATTAAATGAGTCAATTCAACCAATAATATGTCACTGAACTCTGCAGGAAAAAAAGATCTGCAGAAGTGCTGAGAGTAAGTCTAAAATTCACTTAAATTAAGAGCTGAAATCGCAAGTGGTTCCTCGGATTCACCAACACACAATAGTGCACAATGATTTTTTTTAAATAAAAAAACGCATGAAAAACTTTCTCAAATATGCTGATTCTCATTAATATTACAAATGGAACTCAGAATTTGTGTTGCAAATACTTTTGATAAGTCTGGCTGGAGGCTAAGAAAGATTACACAAACTCGTTTTACACACTGTACACCACACACACACACACACACACACACACACACAGCTGGTTTCAGATGAAAAAACGGCTTCAATTCACACCTGGTATGCCTGAGCTATTCTCCGTTAAGTTTATCTTTTTAGAAGGTTTCATAGTCTGAGCCCGGAGTAGCCAGAGCAATCCGAGTGTAATCCTCATTCTTAAACCTTCCACTTTTTTCTATTAAACCAGCGCTCAATATTTCAGAACACCATTAAAAAAGGAATTTTGGATACGTTTCCTCTCCTTCTGCGTAACTCAGACACTGAGTGCAGCATCCTGTTAACTTTTACGCAGAGTAGAGCCACAAAAAAAAAAAAAAAAAAAGAAGAACGCACACCTCCCGGCTGATGTGACCTCCAGCAGCTCCGGTGAGTTCCTGCTCACCCTCCTCACCCCCCCCAAAAGCTCCATTTACGCAGGTCGTTTTCTCCGAGGCGCGCAAAGACAACTGGGGAAAGTTTCAAGTAATGTGGGGGGTGGATAATTCTGACGTTCCGTTTTTGGTTTTGTCCAGAACAGAATTCCCTGCTCTCTCCCATCCCCACCCACCTCCCCTACCCCCGGTGCGTGCGCCCCGGCCCTCACCTGGGGTTGGAGCTGTTCCAGTAGACCGCGTACCGGTCGGAGATGAGGCGGTCGTCGGTGAGGGCGGCGCAGAGCCTGAGCAGCAGCAGCAGCAGCAGGCCGGGCAGCGGCAGCCCGGAGCGCTCCATGAGCGCCGTGCGCGTCTCTTCTCTTCAGCTGTGAGCGCCCTGTGACCCGCGGGGGGAGCGGGAACCCAAGCGCATCAAAAAACTGTCCAGGGTTCCGGAGCTCGGGGGGCGAAGAAAAAAAAAAAAAAAAAAAAAAACGATTTTTTTTTTTTTTTTTAATCACTTTAGATCCACAGAAATCAGCATTCGGCGCAGGCTGGCTTCATTTCTCCCCGCTCCTGGCCGCGTTTAACTGATTATTTCCCAGCAGAGAGATAATGATCCATCAGCCTCAGCCGCGCGCCCGCTGGAACCACCTTCTCCGGGAGGCTTCACGGGGACGGTGCGTCCTCGACCAGCCCCAGATTCTCCCAAATCCGCGTCCAACTAGACAGTCTGTCCCAAAGTTTCATTTTTTCACACGGTCAGAACCAGAACCAGAACCGCGTGCTCGCGCTCGCTCGCTCACTCACTCACTCACTGGGTCCACGCGCGTCCTGGAGCCGTAACTCTGTCCCACATTTACGCGCAGTCCGGATCGGCTCTCATTCAGGATTTATGTCTTCTTCTGGTGTCTTATGTAACTGCTCCACACTTTTCAGAAGTCTCACTGAGCGCTCCGCGGCGACCTTTCCCGAACTCCGGGACGCGGGTTTCCGGGTCGTGCTCCGTCTGAACGCGGACTCAAACTTTCCGCGCAGCTCCTTTTGGACCGGGCCAGGCCACAGAACACAGGGAGCAGAGAAGAAAAGTGGGCTTTCGGCTGCAGGAGGAGCGTTTGCTCTCGTTACCGGCTCAGCTCCAAACTGCTGCTCCCGGTGCGTCCCGGTGGGCGGAGCCTCTGGTTCACGGTGCGCTCCCTCCCTCTCTTTCAGGAGAACCCCACACACACACACACACAAGTCTGTGGACATGTATGCTTCTTCCTCACAAGAACACGAACTCCGATGTCCCCAAATGTGAATCAAGCCCCTGAGGGACCCCAAATGCTCACATAAACTCCACACTTTAGCCACCACATCTAAAAAACCTCTTAAAGCTAAATATCCAGTTCTTTGTTAAACTGTGAAAACCGATGGGTTGAAATATTCTGACATTTAAGGCTCAGAATTAGAAAAAAAGAACAGTAATACAATTAACCCCTGTTTACATTTTCAAATATATCCTGGAAAAACACCAAAAAGAGTGCAGATTCAAAACAGGCACGCATTATCAGGCACATGACACTTGCAAAGATGTAAATAGCACAGAGTGATGGCGGGGCCATTTTCACTGGTCATAAATCACCAGTCATAAATGCTTGTTCAAGTTCCGAGAGTTTGAGTTTTATGAGCCCCCGCGTTATGTTTGAGTGTCTAATAAACTTTTAAACACTTGGATGTCTGGGTCAGAGCAATATGTAATCCAAGTCTGTATGTTATTTATTAAAACATATGCTAACATAATGGGAATTTAAGGAAAAGCAGAGTCAATGTGATTGTGCAGCTTAAAGTGAATCTCTGCTCTAAACTGTGGATCTCCGGCTCTGGGGAGGATTCATCCCTCCATCAGACCTGTTGCCACTGGTTTTCAGTCCACTTCTTGTGTCTCTGGGCAGAGCTCAGACTTTTCTCCCTGTTTCCCTTCCTTTAGAATGGCTTCTGGACAGCCTCCCTTCATGGAGAGCATTTCTGATGAGGCTTGGTCCAGCAGGAGATGATCAGCTGAAGGTCCAGATGTATCTCTCAGCTCCTGTCCTGTCAGGATTTTTTCTTCTTTCTTGAGGACAGCACTTTCAGATCCTCTTCATCTGCTGTAGATGGTTTTTTGTTTCAGGGAAACACTGCACACCATGCTGATATATGCCAAGTTTTCAGCTAATAGCTCTTTGGGAATCAGCTTGATGCTGCCTTCAAAATATTATTTTATGTCTTGTCAATGTGTGGAATCTTTGGAGTTTTTCACAAACCAACTAAAGAAATCGGAGCAAATTATGCTTCTTTGTAAAAACAAAGAGCCTAAAGATCCAACTTAAAGTGCTCCTTAGCCAAGTTGTCTGTTCTGTGTGGACACAACACTGGCTCATCATTTGAGTTATGGGCACATTTTGCTGCCTGAATGATTCATAGGTCAGACTTAAGTGGCCTAACAGGGAAAACCCACATTCCTCTGAAAATGCTCAGCTACACTGGACTGAAAATGAGAGAAAAAGGCATAAAAAGCTCTCAAAGAGCTTAAAAAAGCTGCCATAAGATTGCTTGGGATCACTTTAAAATATTAAAGAAGGTAAACAATCTCAGTATTGTTATATTAATAAGAAATTAGGGCTATTTTTTATAGTATTTGATGGATCAAATACTCAACTTCTCACACACCTATCAGAAGAGTCGCTGTGATCTGACGTGGACCAAAAGAACCACTAGGAGAGCTTATCTCCTTCAGCTTGACGTTACCTGGAGACGATATTTCCCCACCGTTTTGAAAAGTGACTGACTGGGGTAATATTGTCCTCCTGTTGTGTAATTCCTCTGTTTTCTGTCTCTCTTTCTCAGCGTACATGGTCAGTGATTGTTGAGGGCCTCTGCATTTATTCATGGGACCCTCTGAAAGTTTAATAGTGCAGCTCCATTAATCTGCAGGTCTATTTTAAAAGCAAGAATTAAAGATTCATCTGTATTCCTCTTTCTCATTCTCTGCCCCCACTGCCTCCTTCTCCCTTTGCTTTTCCCTCCAAAGCTGACACTCTGAAATATTTATGAGTGCTGAATCACTGGATGAGAGGAGGAAACTCCTCACTGCATCAGAGGGCAGAGTAACAGCTTACAGAGCCCAGAAATACTTATAACACCAAACAGTCTCAAATTGGACACTATTCTTGTAACAGCTGAGAGTGAACATGAAAAATGAAGAAGCTCCACAGACAGACCGACTAAAAACAATCACAGCTGGTGGATGAAGATCCATTTTCTTATTATTTTTTCTCTTGCCATTCATAAAACACATTTAAGTAAGGGACCTGTGGTGCTCAGACTGAATTCTTTAACCTTTCAAAAAATATATTTACATGTTATTATCATTCTGCTGCCACTTGGGTGCAGCCCAGAAGACATTGTTGTTGGTAGTTAAAAAAAAAACCTTGTGTTGTCACAGTTTTGGAGCGGTGAAATTGAGTAATTACTATTGTTTATGAGCACAGATGAGGGAACATTTGCAGTTTAAAGACCAATGCTGTAGCACCGAAAGGGAAGTGATTAAACACTATTTTTAAAAATACTTCTCCAGTCTCCAGTCTAAGTTAATATATTAAAAATACAGATCCTCATTTATTTCTCAGTGTCAAAAGAGGCCCATTTGGTTTTTGTTCTTAATAAGCAGAAATAAAAAGTTTCTTAAAAGACAACCTAAGGCTTTGGACATCATTTCAATAAGAAGATGTATATCAATGTGCACCAATAATAATGCAACCAAGATGCCTGCACAGTCTCTCAATACACACTTAGGAGGGTGGACATGACTAGAGAGAAGTTTAAAAGAAATCTGTTCCCAGGAACAGAAAGAAAATGAGGAATGCAGTGTTACAAATTTTGGAGACACCTATCCTATGGAGCTGAAGCAGATGTCAGTCTGACTGAAAACAGGTCGGTAATTACACTACCATGTTTGAATTCATCCACCCAACGAGCACCCTGGGAGGATTATCCAATCAGGACCACCGGTGGGACCAACATTGTTGTCAAGCTACATGCTGCTCTTTTGTGATTAGTCCAGAAAAAGTCAAAACCCATCCACCTGTATACATCTGAGTGATGAGGCTCCAAAAGATTGTACTTCTTTTTTTTTTTTTTAATGGTCTAAAGCCTTCAGTGGGTGTTCAGCAGGGCTGGAGAAAGGCCATAATTTTCACACGCATGCAGCAAAATGGACCAACAGAGACACTGGATCCCCTCAGAGTAAGAGTCTAGGTTTCAGGTTTTCCTTTTAATTTGTCCCCTACCGGCAAAATCCTCTAAAAACTTTCTCCTTTGGCTTTACTGCTGCTGCTGAGCACAGGCAGTGCTAGCAGCGCCCCCTGCTGGCTGAAGTCGAGGTGAACATCTTTATCTGTGAAGCACATCCACTCACACCAATCAAACATAACGAGCTTTAGAGAGATCGTTCTATTAGTGCCTGTTTTAATTAGGCTAATTAGAGTTTAGGCAGGAAGCCATTAAAACATAATGGCTGCACAGGTGTGTGTGTGTGTGTTCATATTTGTTTGAGTGTATTTTGGGGGACTCATTGGCTGTAACTGTCCTCCCCTCTGGGACCAAACTCCACTGTGAGGACCAGCCTGCAGAATCCTTCATGTTTAACCCTCTAAATGCCACAGTTGAGTTTTTTTTCCAACTATTTGCAATATTTTGGGTTTTTTGAACGTCAGTGTTTATTTGTAATGTGTGTCTCTGTCGAGATGTGTTTCTGTGTGGAGTCTGCGTGTTCTCCATGTGTCTGTCCGGGTTCTCCGGCTGCCCGCCATCGTCCAGAAGCCTGCATGTCAGGTTGACTGGACATTCCAAATTGCCAGTGTGAGGATGTTTGCTTTGTCCTTGCGTGTCTCTGCGATGGACTGTCCAGGGTGTGCCCCCCCCCCTCGCCCACTGACCGCTGGGATAGGCTCCAGTTCCCCCCGCGACCCCATTAGGGAATAAGCGGTTACGATAATGGATGGATGAATTAATTAGTTTATTTGGATTTTTTAATTAGGCCTTGCAATGGACTGGCGGACCGTTCAGGGTGTACCCCCCC
>CAJRST010000002.1:7372251-7448766 GCA_907169785.1 Menidia menidia
TGGTTGAGGGAAAAGAATGACTGAGGTCCATTTTTCTTCCTCATGGACTTCCGTGATCGATTCATTTTATTCACAGGCATTCATTTAACGTTGCCACGATGTGGGCTTTTGAAATATTTTCAATACAAGGTATGTGTGTTGGGAGTAATTAACAAAAAGGTTGTCTGGATATGTGGCCCTGCGATGGACTGGCAGACCGTCCAGGTTGACCACTCGGATAGGCTCCAGTCCCCCCGCGACCCCATTTGGGAATAAGCGGTTCAGAAATGGATGGCTGGATTTTTTAATTATTTGTGATTGTTTTGTTTGTATTTGTTGTATTTTGTGTCTTTGGAAAGATGTTTTATAGCTTTTCATAATAGATTTATTTCTTTTTTGTGTAGAATCATGATATTTTTATCTCAATTTTATCATTCAAATATGTTCATTCAGAGTTCTTTGTCTATTTATGCTTGCTCTGTGTGTATATATTTTAGTGCGTCTGTAAAGTTATTTTGTGACTTAAGAGGATGTGTTTTGTCTACTTTTGCTTGTCCCATTTGAATTTATCCTAATTTTGAGTGTCAGAGATGTTTCTGATGTTTCTTTTATCGTATTTTATCAATGATTTGACAGTTTTTGGTCTTCTCTGTGGTTGTTTTCCCGCTCTTGTTGCTTGAGGCCTCCGCATTGACTTGCAGATTCATTGTCCCAGGCCCAAACAGAACCTCAGAGCCCGGGGAACCCTGTTGTGTCTGAACTCTAGTTGGCCGTTTGTCCTTGCTGAAGGAGATGGAGTGTCTCTGCGGGGGTCCGACCTCTGAATCAGGCAAAAAGACGACTTAATGGACTGTCTGCTGATTCGCCCATCAGCCTTTAATTGACCTGTATGACGTGTGTGTTTCTGCTCACGTTAGTGTAACACTGATGTTGTGGGGACATAAATCTGATGTTAAACTCACTTAACTGAAAGAACTCCGCATTTTGCAGATTTGGTTTAAGGTTTGGGATCAATTTTGGGTATCCTGTGGCTCCCTGAGGGCTTAGACGTTGCCATTAGACTCTAGTGTTTATACGTTATAAGCTCAGCTTCTGTACTTTTAGATGTTTCCGACAAGAATTAAGGGGGTTAATTATCACCCGGAGGACGAGCCAGGCTGGACATAGATTATTCACGTCTCATCACACGTGAACAGAATTACCTGCAGACTCCCTGCTGGACGGCCTCAAATCACCAGAACGCCAGGCCGGTGTGGCTCAGAGTGTGTGTGTGTGTGTGTGGGGGGGGGGTCACTGATGGAGGAGCGTCAGTGAGTTGCTGGTGGTGCCAGTAGTGATGGCGGCCAGTGAACCGAACGCCTGCCTAATCTTCGTTTTAGGCAGAGGCGCTGAAGCTGTCAGAGGGATGCAAAGCAGCGGCGGCGGCGGCTTCTTAAGTCCGTGATGGACCTGTCAGCCGGACGGCCATTAGCCGCACGCTGAGCCTCTACTCTTTTTCTGCTTCCTGCCTAAACACCGTTTTGCTCTTCTTCTCCCCCCTCCAACATGTCAAAACACGCGTGACTGCTCATCGAGCAGCGGCCAAACATGCTGTTACTCTGCCTGGATTAGCAGTTTGACAGCCTGGTCGTGTTTGTTTGCAGTGGTCACTCGGCGGGAAGCAACCGGGCAGAGCAGCAAATGTGGAGGAAGAGATGGGCTCCGAGGTAGTTAGTTATGTTTCCGAGCGCATGGCGGAAGGCAGAGGAGAATTAGCATTTAAAGTACTTGCCCACCAGGCATTAGCGCACCTTGTTGAGCTCAGCCAATATGTTCCCCGCTGGCCTCGGAAAACTCCACAACTATGAAAAAGAGCACAAATCGTTTCACTTTACAGAAAGAAAGAAAGAATTCAGACGCTTCGCAGCAACAGAATAACACACTTACCACATCAAACTCCTTAATTTGACGCCGAAAACGCACAGTTAACAATTCATCTGCTGGATTAAAGTGAATTAATTATCTCATAGTCTCCACTTGTTACACAGCTTCCAGTTTTACGTCTGTGCAGCAGTTTTGTGTGTTTTCTTGATGGATATGTGCATTTATTTTGTGTTCATTAAATGTTTTAGTTGTATCTCCACAGTTTGATTCAATTTAGTGTTTGTGTATTAGTTTTTTGTGTTTGTAGTTAGTTTCTCCTATTTTTATCGTTATAAAGTTTATTATTGTTTATTGTTATAATGTTTTCTTTCAGACTTGAATTTGTATCTTGTGAATTAGTTTTATTTTCCTTTTTTCCTGTTTTTTATTTTTCTGTAATCTCCTCAGTGTATTTTTATATATTTATTTACTGTCCTCAAGTGTTTCTGTTCTTTGTGGTTGGTTTCTATCCTCTGTGGTAATTTTGTTTTTTCTGTAGTGGTGCTTATGTGCTGCTTTTTTTAAAAATGGGTTTTGTGTCTATTTATCAGTGAGTTTGACCTCTTAGTCATTTGTGTCTCGCCATAGTTTGTGTTCTCTAGTACTTTTTGTTTCATTCCCCACATTTTTGTTATTGCTGATAAATCAACTTAGATCTTAAATTTATCACACAGGATCTGCTTTGGTTATTTTTTAAGGCTCTGTGTGTCTTTGGGTTGTTGTTTTTTTTGTGTTTTTTTTACTTGTACCTCTTTGGCTTACGTTTGAGGTTTTTGTTGTAATCATATGTTTCGTCTCTGTATTTTTGTGGGCATTGTGCATTTCTGTGGTACTATGTGGCCATTTTGTCTGCATCTTTGTAGAGTTAAAGTTAGTGTTTTATCACTAATTGACCCTTTCTAGATAGGCTGGTTTCCAGTTCAATACAATTAAATATCTGATATGGTTTATATTGTCTGTTGTGAATAAAATACAGATTTATAGGATTTGTAAAGCAGTAACTGTTGTTGTTTTTTTGTTGTTGTTTGTTTTGTGTTGTATGTACTTGTTTTTTAAATTTTCTTAACCGTTGGTGCCTTTGGAAGAATTTAGAGTAAAAAAAACATTTATTCAAAAAAGGTGAGTGAATATTTTTTAATCAAACTTTGAAACTGAATGCAAACGTGGAGGTTTAGAGGGAACGGGCTGAAAACAGCTCAAGTGGATTGTCTGATCAAACAGGATTGTGAACTGATAGATTCTTGAAGCTTTGCCTGAGGATTTATCTAAAACATTCAAAAGAAAACCTGCACCTGATTCATTTCCCTGCTGGAGAGAAGTGGCAGTAACATGACTGCAGGCAGGGTCAGAAAACAGGGCAACACAGCCTTCCTCTCATACTTTAATCTCAGCGTACGGCACCGTCCAAATGATTTCCTCCTCCTCTTCTTCAATGTACAGGAACCAACAGATGATAACAAAATAATCACACTGTTGCAAACTGATTTATATCCAACAGGGAACAAACTTTCAAGTGTCTGTAGACATTCATATAGGTAGCATTACTCTAATAAAGATTAAACCATTAGCTGTCTTGGGTATTAAAATAGTGTAAAAACATGACAAAAGCACACAAATTGTGGGAGTAAAAATAAAATGCAAATAATTACATAATGATATAAAATGTTTGAAGAATATAGAAGTTTTAAAACATTATGCTGCTTTTTTGCAGAATTTGAACAAACTAAATTATTTTATTAATCTCAAGAAAACTATCATTTCTGGTGATTTTATTATTAAATATATAAGATATTATGATTGATATCAGTTTAAATTAAATTGTAGGAGTATTAATGTGCCGTTTAATTTCCTATTTAAAAATAGAAGGCAGTGGTTATAATATGGATTTATCTGATCATGAAGAATTTTACGCAATCTATTCCAGTATTTTTGCTTATTTTGAGTATTCATTGAAAGCACTGTTCCCTGTAGTATTTTCTTGTGGAATATCACTATAAATGGATTTCTATCTCTGTCATTATCCTGTTCAGCATGGCATTTCCATTCAAGAATTTTATCGTCCCTTTTTAAAACTCTGTTATTAAATCAGGTGGCCGAGCAAAAGGTAGTGTGTGAATGCTAGATTTAATCTTTTATTCCAATGATAAATTATCCCAATGTTTCTTATTCTTTGTGATAGAGATACTGTAGTAGATACATTAGTCTTATCTTAATTTATTTATTTAGGATAGACAAAAAATACTTTAAACTGTTGCTATTCTGGTGAAAAATGTTCTTACCAGCAAAAAGTTTCACAGGAAGGTTTATCTATTTTTCTCTGTAGTAAAAACCCACATACTGTAACTATGACTTTTTGACAATCGTTGACCTATTTCAGGGAACAGTTACCAACATACTGTGTTTATAGACTGTATTTTAATGCAGCCAAAATCCCAATGTAACATAGTCTTTCCTGTTTTATTGTCTAAAAAATAACAACAGCTAAGAGACAATAGCAGCTAATGGCTAACATCAGCTAGCAGCAGCTGAAACAAAGCAGAGACCAAACCTATCAGTGACTAATATTAGCTAACAGCAGCTAATTGATGACAGGAGCTAACAGCTAACATAAGCTAGCAGCAGCTAAGCACAGCTAAAAGACAAACACTGCATCTTAATAAACTGTCTCATATCTCACAGGTACAAAATGCTCCTATAGAATCATTTATTTTTATTCTGGTTAGACTTTAATATGCTAGAGGATAAAATATGTAATTGTATTACTTTACCTGTTCGTAATAAAATATTTTGCATTTATTATTATCTTTTTAAGTTTCAGTTTTTTCCTGAAGCACTTTGAGACAAGTTGTTGCACGTTATAGTGCTCAATAGATTAGATTTTAGTACCTCACTTTGTGTTGAGACTAACAGCACTTTTCTTTTGTGTTATTAAGGACAAAGGTGTTAGGATATTAAGGGGCCTCTATGGGGGTTAATTATCAAGAATGTTGTAATGCTCGCAGAAGACTTGCAAGCACTTCCTAGATCAGAAGAAGAGTTTACAACAACAAAAATTAGCACAAACTCTTCAATACCCGACGGAACGATTACTTTCTGTTGGGAGAACAGAACTTTGGTTCAAAGGTGGGAGGAACAAAAGTGTCCAAAAGACAGAAAAGGGGGGAAAAGATGGAAAGAGAATAAAATAGGAAGAAAGAGCAGGTGCAGACAGAGACATGAAGAGAAAAGAAAGAGCACAAAGGAAAGAAAATGGAGGGAATAAATAATCCCGTTGAGTGATGGAGAGAGGAAGGATTTTAAAAAGCATCAAAGATCTACTGGGAGCCAAAAATCTTTAATCAGCATCTTGAAAGAAACAGACAGGCAGCATCTCTCCAAGTCCTCTGAACTGTCCGTCATTCTTAGAGGAGGAAGAGAAGAATGGACAGGAATGTGTGACTTCCCTAGATGACCAAAAGGGGAATTTTCTGTCTTTTACAAGCAGCCATGACTCCAAATCCAAATATCAACAAGTAGCATCGAGGACCAACTCGGATTTAGTACACAAAGGTTTGTTCTGATTTGTGGGATGTTACCCGTACATGCTTCCCTTTGTAGCTGATGATGTAAACACTGGAGAACTCTCTCAGTAAAAACATGAACAGCACTTCAACATCTGGGCTGCAGATGTTCTCCTTCTCACTGAGAAGTTCAGGATTCCAGCAACTGCTATTAGGCAGCATATTCCCCATGATGATAAAGGCAAGAAATGCTTTAAACGTCCTCCTTTCTATTAACCTTTTTCCCGCTTTTAGAGCAGTTTTTTGGTTTGAGAATAAACTTTTCTGAATTTAACTTTCAATAAATTTGACCAATCTCAAATTTGATTAACTCAATTTTAATTGGCTTAAAGTCTGTATGTTTGAAGTGTCTATTGATGATATTGTTACTGGACAGGAGTTATGCTATTTGCTTCTTTCTATTCAACTTTTATGAATGCACATTGTATAAATTGGACTTTAAGTAACTGAACTGAAAGTGGCTTTGATTAGACTCGCGATGCTTTTGTTGAGATTTGAAGATGCTATTTGTTTTTTGCTTTAACTGATACAATCCAACCAACTATGGAGGAAGGAGTAAAGAAAACTTCTTCCTGCTTCCTTGAGCAGCAGAACAAAAGTCCTCAGAGAAGGACCAAAAGACGTTAATTTATTAGTAGCTATTTTATGGGTCCAAGAGAATTAGGGGCCCCCTAACCCCTTCATTAATCCCCCCAGCATTTAGCAGCAATCTGAAAGGATCAGTTAATTTTTCAAAGAACCAGTTTGAAGACCTCTTTCAATCATCTAACTTATTGCCGTTTCCAGCTAGTGTTTCTGTTTTTGCACCCACCCTCCTAACACATCAGCATTTCTTTGGATGTATATATGTGTGCATTTCTTTTGGGGGGGGGGATTCTTGGGGATTATGCTAACTCTGCTCGGACTGGAAGGATTTCTGTTTGACAGCCGTGTGAGAGCAAGCTGGCGTGCCAGCGTTTTTTCAAATCCCTCTTTGTTCGGCTGCGTGTCACCGGCCCATAAGAAGACACGGATATGAACTTCCTCCAGTCTGTAAAGCTTCAGATCTTCACTCGCCGTTTCCACAGGACTGAGTGTTAAAGAGAACGCTTCGCTTCTCCTCTTCTGTTTTATTACCTCGGTCTCCCACCGCCTCAGTAATCGTCTTTTCCTGGCTGTCCTGAGTAGAAGAACGAGAACCAAAGCTTTGATCGTCCTCTCAGATAAAATCTGATGCAATGAGTCAAACTCTGAGGTCACATTAAATCCACCTTTTTTTTGGGAGCTGTTGAAGGAGTGTTTTACCTTTTCCGGCTCACAGTTTGAGGAAGAATCTATTTTAAAAGCAGATTACAGACACATTTGGCCTAATCTGAGCCACTTTGGCTAATGGCTCGTTAAAAAAAAAAAAAAAAAAAAAACTACTAATGTTTTATGAGGGCCAGATGTGGCCCAGAGGTCACAGCCCGACTTCGACAGGGTTTTGAAAGGTGTTGTTAGGACGAGGTGTGGCCAAAGCCCAACGGCAACGCAGGATGGAGTCAGCTTCATCAGTCAAGGCCACAGGTGAACCAAAGAAAACAGCAGATGTGGGCCACATCAGGCCATTCTCACTCTCTGGTTTATGCTTAGACCGTTTAATGAGCCACAATTAGCTACTAAAATCTTCCCCGGCCAAAATAAGGCACGACTTTAAGCACTGAGATGGTTTAAACCCGAGTATCCACTCTGAACCTTTTTTTATAACACCATAAATCATCAATGACTCACTCTGAGTGTGCCTCAAGTGGCCACTAATGGAACTGCAGCGTGGGGGTGTACATCCGTAACTTTCCATTCATAAAGGACGTTCATATGTTCCCTTTGCTAAGGGGGATAATAGAAGCATCACAACGTCTTTCCCAGAATATTTATAGAGCTCTTTGGAGAGCCGATATACTCACTGCAGACATAAAAAGTCAATAAAAGCCTATTAGTTGAAGTTTCTCCATGAAATAAGGACAGGACTCGGGTCAGTCGAGTTCCTCTGAGTATTTGCCATTTTAAAAGGGTTCAAACTCTCTCCAGTGGCTTAATTTAAATCCAAGTTTTACATGGAAATGACATTTTAACACCAGATGTTTATGAATGAGCAAAAGACAAAGAAATAAGACTGGGCTCCTAAACAAAACGTATGCCTTTCTCTGCATTTTTTAGACCAATAAAATGTTTTTTAATATCTGGTTGTACGAAACATACAATGTATCTTATAATTCCAAACAACAGAGACAAAGTAAATTGGACTAAAGGAGAAATAAAGTCACTTTTACCTTAGACATTAAGCTAAATTTACTTTGGTGAAATTAGTTAAACTACACATTGAATTTTCTCAAACCAGTTTTTGTTTTTCTAGATTTTAATTGCTTCGAGTACTGAAAGTTGATGGCTTTAGGCTCAGAACTAATTTTAAATTAGTCAATAAATATTGGAAAAATCCTTTCGAAGTGAGCAGGTGAAAGAAGCAGTTCCCAGACACTTTTTGGCCTTCTTAATGTTTTTTTTCCTGTAGTGTGTAAATGAAATAAAATCCGACACTGGAGGTCCCACATTGGAATTTGTGTGTGTACAGCGCCATCTGCCTTTCCAATGGCGTATATACACCAAGTAGGTACAGAGGAATGGGGCTGAGGACACCCCAGATTTGTTGGGACATCAGAACAAAGGAGTCCACTCCGAACTAAAGAGGAGCAGAAGAGGACTCACTGTCTCCTCTCCTCTTTCTTAAGAACAGTAGTTACAACATTCAGAGAGTTGTTGAACAAATAGCAGACTGAGTTTTAGGTAAAAAGTGATTTAATCTGTTTCTCTTCTCTTTGTGACACAAACAGTGTAAGGCTCAGAACTGGTCGCACAATCAAAATATACACGTCTCATCAGATATAAAACCGACTATTGTCGCCTCTCAGACAACTGTGTATAAAACTCATATGTACAGTCGAACAGACCCCTGTCCTGCTGTAGCTCCCTCCTCACCTGAAACCCAAGGCTCGTGATGCGTTCAAGTACACCTGGGAGAAGCCGTGTGAGCAAAAGGTCCAGCTCGGAGTGTTTTCAGTGGTAAATTTAACCGCTCCATCTTGGTGATGCTTCAAAATTCTGAAATCCAGTAAAATGAGTTCGATAAAGTCTCAGAGAACTCACATATAGCACTTTAAACGATTAACCAAAAATAACAGTATCTTCCCTGGTGGTGGGTGAGGCCTGATTACCTCAGACTACCAATGAAAGCACTAGATACTTAAAACTGAGAAAAGTTAGTATGTGTTAGTTGATTAGTCAAACATTATGCGCAAAGTAATCATCTAAATACAGATGTTTGTATGTGAAAGTATGCATGTTATTTAAAAAAAATAAAAAGGTTTGTAATGAAAATCTACTTACAAAGATCAGATTTAAATGGTGGTTGGGTTTACATGTATCATTTGTAAGTACTGCTTAAGCCTAATTTTTGGTCGGTTTTGCCCAATCCAGGTGAAATGGGGCTTCAGTTACTGCTCTCTGGGATTAGACAGGACCCGAATGGATTCTCTCTTGAAATGAAGGAGTCGTCGTCTGAGGTGGGACACCACTTGCTATTTATTCTCTTTTTTAAGTGTCCAACTCTCAAAGTCTTCCCAGGTGCACTGAACACATCACTAATATCCAGCAGCTCATTTGGGGGAAATGTCTAGTTTGCGCAGTGTTTTGTCTCTTTTTAAAGGTGGGGAATGAACTGGAATGTTGACGCTTTCATAATAAAACACAAATACAGCAAACCAGAGTGGCCTGGTTTCAATGTTTTTCAGCATGTGCTGCGGGGCTTCTTCCCGCCAAACTTTCATCTCAGAATAAAGCAGAATTAATGCCTGATGTACGACTCAGTGCTGGGTTGAAGGCACCTTAGTTTACATCTTGTTTTGCAATAGAAACCACACTGAATCCAGTGAAGTGGTTGAGACAATAATAAAAACATTCCCACAGGAAAACAAGAAGAAAGTTGGAACCAGTTCACCTGTGGAGAGAAAATGGACTCGGCCCAGTTTCACAAGAGTTTAGAAATCGTTGTGTATAACTTTGGGTGAACAAAAGATTAAATAAAGGCACACATACACAGAAAAACGCTTCACAGAATGTTTCGACACACCACACAAGTGTATGGAAAACTCAGATGTCCCGGCAGCTTTTAAATACACTTGAAGGCACCACACAACTCAAACGCCAAGAGTCTCAAAATCTAAAGTGACCTTGTAAACTGGTCCGTGCACATCAGCGATGCATGTGCACGTATTTTAAGGAGCCTTTTTGAACAAGAAGTGACCACATCTGTGAGGCTGGGGGCAACAATCTGTGGAAAGTATTCACATTTGAGTGCACGTGTGGGTTTTTTTCCATTACACAGAGGGCTTCAAACACATGCATAACTACACCGAGGCCATTTTCTCTCCATATTCACCAACTTTTGCTTAGTTTTAAGTCCTTAAACCTGAGGCAGGTGGTTTTGTTTGCATCTAAAAGGCCATTTTTTTGGTTTTCAGCTGTAGTGGATCACAAACTTATAAATAAAACTGTTCAGAGAGGCAACACGACAGAAAAGAAAAGCTAAAGAAACATTCACCTGCGAATCGCAGAAGGCAGCAAAGACAGCCCAGAAAAAATAAACCAAAGATTTCAGGAATGATTAAAATATTGCTACAATATCTGATTAGATTACAACATGATTGCATATGTGGAAATAAGGAAAGTCAAAGAGTAATAGAAATAAAAAGGAGCATCAAGGACTAAAGACCCAAACCTGCTAAAACACAATCAGTTCACGTTTCACACTACAGTAGCCAGCAGTACAAAACACCAACAGAAAGTACTGACAACACCAATAACATACACATAAAATAGGGATATATCTGTAATACAACTCAACAGTAAACCTTTATCAACTGTAAACCTGCTCTCGCCAATTCACAGAGGCTTGTTTTCCTTAAATTCGAGGTCGTTGTGACTCCAGGAATAAGGCACAGGGATCCTCTGAAGGTCTAACCAGGCTCCTCTAAAGGACGCCTGCTTGAGATCTGACACTTGGAGGGTAAAGCTACAACTTCCCGAATGCCGTCAGGCTGTTTTTATGTATTTATCTTTTTACAGGTAGGCATGCTGCTCAGCCAGGGGGAAGCTACGGAAAAACAACACGCCCCAGATGAGTGGGTCATAAAGTCAGAATTGGGAAAATTTCAGTCAGAGCTCCATGATATCATCTAAAAAGGCGGACTTTAACTCCTCGTATCGGGTTAAAATCGAAAGACATGAAAGGCTGAAGAGGTACCAGCTTCACAACCAGAAGGACATTGCGTGAATTCTGACTATAATCTAAAAAATTCTGGCTTTGCGGATCCAGAGAACGACCACTCTCTTGAATCCCTAATCCTCTCTGACAGTAACGAGCCTGAAGGTTTTAAAAATCAATAATTTAAGGTAACACCAGACTTCACGGCGGTTTCTGCAGATGTGCGCTGGAATGATTGGAGTGTAGTGGACACCGTGGACCTGGCTCTCTGAGGAGGATCCAGACGCAGTCCGAGGCTCAGATGGAGGACTTGGAGAAGGAGACCCGCAGGTGGTGGTTCTCTCCCAAGTCGTGGTTGTGGAACTCGATGAGGGACTCGATGGCCTCCTCTACGGAGCCCATCTGGATCAGAGCCATCTTATGGTCCTTCCTGAGCAAGACACAAACAAACCCCCCCTTTAAGTCCTTCAGGTCTATTTCAGTCTGTAAGTCCTTTGGCTGGCCCTTGGGGACAGAGCTGATTCAGCTTTGAGGGCGGAAAGACTTACTGGAAGAACTTGAAGGCCTTGACAATCGCTCCAGAGCTGGAAAACAGCATCTTCAGATCCTCCTCCACCACCAAAGGGCTGCAGACAAGAAGCAGAGCGGACAGCAAAAGCATTAGGGCCGGGTGGCCTGCTCTGGGTGTGCAGGCTGCAGGAGGCCTCAAAGCGGAGGGGGGCTTACGGGATGTTGGACAGGTGTAAGGTGGCCGAAGGTGGAAAGATGTTGGAATAGTTCTTTGAGCCTGGCTTCTTGAAGCGGTGCAGGGGGGAGTTGCTGTAGTCTTTGGTCAGGCCCTGGTCCTCGTGACCTTCTCGGGGAAGCTGGACGTTGGTGTGTTTGGACAACGTGATGCGAAGAGACTTCCCGTGCAGCCGCTGGCCGTTCAGGTGGCTCATGGCTGCAGAGAGGACGAGCACAGACGGTCAGGACCTTTGCCTTGCTTTGGCTAAAGGGCGTGTACAGAATGGAAATCAAAAGCTGAGATTAAACGCTTGGATACCGATATGTTACCTAGCTGAGCCTGTGTGCTGTCACTCATCTGAACCAGAGCATTTTCCTTCTTGTTGAACAGAATCTTCACTCGCATCACGTCTCCATAGACACCTTAACAGATACCGATAAGTGAAGAAGTGCAGGTTAGGAACTGGTTTCACTGATATCATCATCCAGACATGAAGCTCCACCCATAAACGGACAGAAAAAACACAGATGAAGCAGATCTGACTGCAGCCTGCCAAGCCACTGACCCTTGGTCTTTTTAGTAAAATTAAAAATTATGAAGAGGAGAGTTGATGGATTATCAAATATCCAACAGATGAAGTGAGGTTGCAGCCCTGAGATGCTGCTGCAAGAAAGTGGGACCAAAAAACTAACAAATTTGGGAATTTCATTTAGGAGTGTGGAGTTCCTGAATGGTTATACACAGGAAATGCAAGTAAGGAAATTAAGGGGAAGGGTCAGAGAACATTTTTTTAAATGGCAGATAATACCACAAAAAACGTGCTATGAATTATGGGAATAGACCTAAAATAATACAAAAACAAAGGCACCTGATTCAGCACTCAGGACATGCAAACAGAGAAACCCAGCATGCAAACTCAAAAACTGAGACTCTGAGATAAAAACAAAACCCACAATACCTGCAGCTCCTCAAAGTTCACACAAACAATTTGTAGATTTGAACTCCAGCTCAACAAAAATGATAGATTTAAATCAGTGTCTTTAAGTCTTAAGTGATATGTTGGCAGATTTTAGGGATTTTGTCTGCTTCCAATTTTAATTTATGTTATTGTATCAGCTTGTTATAGAAAAAAAAGACTTTTTTTCCCACTTATGAGCTCATCTTGTTCTTCGTAAAACTGACTAATGAGACATAACCTTTGTTTTTTTCCTTTCAGGTTAAACTGCTCTGAGGTATTAACGTGCTCTGAGGTTAATGTGTTTTCAGCACATTAAAAAGAGTATGAACCATCCATGTCATTTTCAACCAGCTAGATGAAGAAAACCAGGCTGCAGAAACAGGAGGAACATTTTAAACCAGGTTATTAGAGGTTGCTCCAAGTTTGATCTTAATTCATTCAAATGTATTGAAATGGTCATTGAATGATATCTTAAAATGCTGGTGTAATTTCATTCAGGCATCATACTTTCATTTTGCTGACTTGTCTTAATTCAGCGGTCCGTCTGCTTGAATCTGCACTGTGCTTTCTAATATGAAATCTCACAGCCTACAGATGTGACATCAGGCCAACAGATGCTGACCAGAGAGCACTAGAGGGCGCTCATTTATGAACCAGCCATGAGATTTTTTGTGGCGGCATTTCATCAGAGACTATTTGAAAGCAAACTTCGAATAATAAGAGCAGAAGCACTGGATTTCTTACCTTTTTTGTATGTTCGATGTTAAAACTGGCTTCATTTGTCTTAAATTTGATAGATTCTTTGTATCTTTTCCTTTGTAACCCGAACAACCCAGTCTAAATCTTTCAGACTTGCACATATTTCAATTTGGATTTTTTAAACAAACTGTGAGGAAAAGCTGCAGGTATTATGACAAAACTCAAATCAACACGCAAAATCTGACAAATCAAACAGACACCTCATTTTTCATGAACAAAAAGCAAATGCGAAATAGCAGAGAAAAAAATCTATTGAAAATAAATTTAAATCAGAACAAACAGGTGGCACTGATAATTTAAAAAATAAGAACCTAGTGACAACATACCGAAGAGAATAAAGAGGCAGTGGGGCGTAACTCTCTTTAAAGACAGCAGAGAAGGCAGCGAGGGACAGGACAGGTAAAGGTGGGAGGGCAGGACAGGTGGAGGGTCCGAGGCGTTTCCATGGCAAAAAATTAAAAAAGGGGAAAAAAAAGACAAGTGAGGGGTCAATCAGAAGGTTAATTACCTTTGGAGAGGAAGGGTCAGACAATGTCATAATGACATCATTTCAGACATGACTGCACAGTTGTGTATGTGTGTGTGTTTGTGTGTATGTGTGTGAAAGAGGAATGAAATCAGGACAACAGTTTAAATACATAAGCATCAAAAACAGGAAGTCAGAGGGCGGGGCAGATAAAAAATCAGCACACATGTTTTAAAATGTCCCAGATGTAAAATTTTAGGACATTGGAAGGAAATTTAAATTTTGTTAGCAAGTTTTGCATCATTAAACACGGTAAATACAATTTACATTATTTTTCAAGAAACTATTTCACTATGAATTAAAATGCAATAAAAAGTTGCCTTTTAATTTACAATATACAAAGATGCTAAGGTTTTTTAAGGGATTTTAGGGTGAAATTGAAGAAGTTAAAAGGGTTAAGACTTGTTCAGACTTTTTTGTAACTTGTTTGACTTTTTAATTTTTCTTTTAATCTTTTACTCATATTCATGTTTTCAGTCTGTAAATATTTCCCCCACTTAAAATATTCTACTCATGTTTTTTTACATTCAAAAGGGAACCAGTGTATAATTCCTGGTTAGTGAGCACATATCATTAATCTATGCTCTCTTTATGTATTTAAATAAATTCGCAATACACACTAATAATAAAACTAACAATAAATAAAATAAATATTCAATGACCATCTGTAAAATTTTAATTATTGGCAGGATTTAGCAGCCAATTCACCTATAAAAGAAGCTGATTTCTTAGTTCAGAAGAACGCACTGAGGAGACAATTATATGCATTTTGAGCATAACATGACTGGATAAAGAGTAGATGATGTAAGTCCAGTTGTAAGATCCTTACACTGGCTTCCTGTTCCCTCATGTTAGCTCGGGAACCTCTAAATGTTTTAGGATTAAAACACATTCAGCACCTCTGGTTCATTAGGAACCAAACCACAGTCCACAGGTCATCAGGAATCAGTCTGCTTAAACGTGGAGCAAACCCCCAGGAATGCTCAGCCGTTAAATTTTTTTTTTTAGAGCGATAAAAAAGGTTGCCATTTGCTGCTGCCTTTTACTTAAACAACTTACATCTAATTGTTGTATTTTAATCTGATTTGATTGTTTTATGTATTTCTATCACTTCTGCTTTAGTTGGCTACTGTAAAGGAATCCTATTTGTCACGTTGCCTTAGCTGTAGTGACCGCCATCAAGATTTTAAGCGACAGGCTGATGAAGGTCAGATGAGGGGAAATGTTCCGCTTCCCACCCGGCCGACATTTGGAGCATTAACTCCTCTGTCATGCTGCTTATATGAACAAAAATGTGGGTAAAATCTCAAGCCAATTGCTTCAACGTCGGTGTCAGCTTTAATAATGAGAAGATGATCGGACTGAGCTCATGGGGCATTAAGGAGGCGGAGGCGACCGCTCACCTCGGGGTTGAGGTTGCTGACCAGCAGGACACAGTGTCCGGCAGGGATGGCTGGGAATCCCAGCCTGGCGGCGGCTGGGAGGGTGAGAGAGGCCAATGATCCGGGAAGAGCAGGCATCGTCAGGCCTGGATAGGCGGAGGACACTGAGAAAGGTGAGATAGGTAAAAGAAAAAACACAAAAGAGGCAAGAAAAGCCAGAGACCAATCAGATCACAGCCAAAAAAACATGGGTCAGTTTTTAGGGTTTTTTAGTTTTTAAGAAAAATGTCAAACTTTGAATCGATCAAATTCAATCGATCACATTAAAAGTGAGTTTATAAAGTGAGTAGTCCAACATCATAGAAATGCTTAAGATTAGTGTCTCTTGATTTGCAAAAACAAGACATTTAGAGTTTAAGCATGATCTTTTTTTGGTATTTAGTGGCTAAAAGACAAAATCCCACTTCAAATGGGACTGGGACTTTAAATGCAAATACAAATTTAAATTATAGTTTGATAAACAATCACGAGGTTTAAAGCTGTCAAATGTTAGATCATGCAAGTTTTGGGTGGTTTCTTCACAAAATCAGAACAATTTGATTTTCAAAATTAATCTCTTACACAGAATTTTTTTTAAATTTATGTGCAAATCAATCTACAGGAGCCTGAAGATTGATCCCTGAGGAACTCCTTCCGATGGGTTCAAAACCTGCAGATCTGTGACAGCAGCTGGCCGTTAGCACCGGCGGTGTGGCTAACCCACACATCTGTAACGGCTGCATTAAAGCCGAATGGTCCAACCCAAGTTTCTGAGCAACATCTTATGCCATCTGAAATCTTGCCGATTTCAGCAACACAACAATATCCCACATTCTATTTGTTACAACAGTGTGGCTTTGGAGGAAAAGACTGCATGAATTAGACTGGACCATCTGAATCTGCCCCATAACATGTGGAGCTGAACATTAAGCAGAAAGGAAAGAATTCCTCCTCCAAAGCTTCAACAATCGGCTCTTAAACTGATTAGCCAGTTCTGTTTAAAGGATGGGTGACGCTTATCAGTTTAAGCATTAAATGTCTCTTTGCAGTGTATCTCTGGGTGAACAACAATTTTTTAACCACAGTTTCTTGTTTTTGTTTACATTTTACATGTCCTAACTTTACTGGAATCTGGGATAATAGGATGAAAAATAAAATCTGATCTTCTAGCTTCAGGATGGGAAAATAGGACCTAAGGATTCAAATTCCCAACTTATATCAGACCATTTAATAAAAAAAGGATTTCTTTCAGGGTAAACTTAATATGAGTGCATGTGCCGTCCAGGAGTGAAACTCACTTGCAGGCTGGATGGTAAAGGCCGGTGGGAAGGCGTGAGTCGCTCCGGCATACGGTGAAGCTGAGATGATGCCAGGAGCTGCGGGGAGATCAAACACTTCAGTTTCTTAAACCCCCACAGAACAGCTGCTTTCTTTAAATTTTGCCTTTTTTTTTTTTTTAAACCTCTTTAGCTCCTGAAGATTTTTCCTTTAATTCTGAACTCTGTCTGAACCATTTTTAGTTTGAAATTGAAGCCAACACTGTGAGAATGTCTCATACACAGCATCCTCTCCTTTCTCAGGTCACATGGGACAGTAAGCCCTACTGCCATTGGCCCATTTGTATGTCTGAACTCTGGTTTGAATCCTTTCATCCAATAGCATCACGCTAACATGGCTTTGTTGGCGTCAACACCACTGATCAAAAAGCGGAGCCAAAGACGCACCATGACTGCCCATGGCCTTGGTCCAATTATATCTCTGTAACTGAGCTCATTGGCTGGTTTTCCATCAGCTGAACCCTGCTTTCTGTTTCTATTTGATGGTTTATTGCTTCCGTTTGGTGGTTACAAAAAGGCCTTTTTGCAGGTGTTTAAACACTCCTAAACACAAATTGTGACTTTATTTTTTTATTTAGAAGTACTTAAATATGTAGTTATGTTGATCTTGTTGCATGTTGCCTCTGGGACAGGTAATGCTGTTACAGACGGGGCTGTGAAGCAGGTCTTACTGAAGGCTGTAGCCATGGCTGGGTGCTCCATGGTGGGTTGGCTGTCTCCGGAAGGCAGGTCTGGCCTGGTGAAATCTCTACTCTTCTCGTTGTTGTATTTAACGTTGAGGCTGGCAAGTTTGGAGAAGCTGATCCTTAGAGTGCAGCAGCCGTTGTAGATGTTCTGCCCGTCCAGAGACTGATACACAACAGACGTAGTATTAATGGCAAAAGAGGGGCTCTGGCAGGTTTTGTTGGTTGGGGGTGCTCACCAGTTTGGCTGCTTGGGCCGACGCTCCGTCTGGATACTGCAGCAGAGCCTGGAATTGATTGTTTTTGGTGAAGACGATGATCCTTAACACGGTGCCGAACTTTGAGAAGATCTGGGGACCAAACGAAAGAAAGATTTAGCTTCATATTCAGCTTTTGTTCCCGTATAACTGATGGTCTCCGGATTCTGAGAACAAATTAACCTAGCAGATACAATGACCAGTTCTTAGCCTCACAAGAACTGTAGTCTGAAAGGCATTTAATGGATTCTGGTATTTTAATGTGGACAAAATGAAAAAACATTACTTAAAAAAAATCAAAAACTGGAATGGTTGTTCATAGTTGTATTTATGAATCAATATCAGGCGGGGGAAAAAACACTGCTAAAAAGGCTGGAGAATCCAAGATGGCTGCCATGAAATTATGTAATCAGTGATGTCACCACATGCAAATTAGGTGATTAAATTCACAATTGTCAAAAACTTTTAGTCGCGTTCAGTATTTTTCAAATGAAGAGCATAATTTTTACACCATTTTTGCACCAACAACTTTGGAGTTAGGGGACTGATGTGCTGGCGAGTAATTGAACACATCTGGAAACAGCACGCAGCTCTGTGTGCATCATGTTCAAGGTTTTTGCAGGGTTTTTAGCCCTCAAACAATGATCTCCACTAATTGCCACATCTATTTTATGACTCATTTTTAGGGATAAATAAAGTAATAATCATTCAGTTTCACTTTTGTCTGGAGTTGTGCTGGCGTTACCTGGCAGAGTGCATCCAAGGAGACGGGGTAGACCAGGTTCTCCACCACCACCCTCAGAACTGAGCTTGGAGCCACCACCGCTGCTGCGTCCACATGAGAGGTGCTGAGGGCCCGGAGAGCTGCCTGGGCCCTCTGTGAGAGGACGGAAGGTGAACGGGTGCACACGCCAAGTTATGATCGTGTTTGATGGGCGTGTGTTTTACCTCCTGGTTGGGAGAGTTGTCAGTTTTGAGCTCCTTGTGGTTGGAGAACTGAACGTAGACCGGATGATGTCTGATGATGGGCACGACTGTGGAGTAGTAGCCCACCATGTTCTGAGCAACTTCTTCTGAGTTCATCTCCAAGAAGGCCTAAGGAAGGACAGTTTACACCTTTACTTCAAATCTGTACGACAGTGTCAGGCTCGGAAAAATACTAAGACTGGCAGCACTACTAACTGAAAAAATATTTTCCCAATAATTCTTGGAGGTGTTCTCACAATAATCATCTGATCAAAAAGCCTGTAGAGGAAATGGGTCAACGATGTTCATTTTAAGGAACAAATTTGACCCTAAAAACAACCAAATCTAACCACTAATCAAATAAGCAGAATAATACAGCGTTTATATGGGTAACTTTTAAATGTAAGTGGAGATAAAGCGCATCTTTAGAAAACAGTAAAAAGTTAAGCTTTCGGCATGCTTTGATGGTGAAAAAAGTTGCGCCATATATCAAATAAAACCAGTCAGTCAAAATTCACTGAGCAAAAAAGTTAAGTGAAATGTGAGATTTGAAAAGAAATGGCATTGTAATTTTCAACTGGAGGCTTTTAGTGAGTTCACTTTTAGGAACCAATTTAGGTTAATTTAGGGAACTGGGTTATTAAGGTATAAAACATTTTTTAAATAGAGTAAAACCCAGGGTCCTGAAGTTCTTTACTCAAGAAAAAGCAATCTGCATGGCATTTTCAATTGATGCGCATTTTGATTGGCTGGAATCTGATGCAGAGGTCGATAAAGTGCCTGCAGTGGAAACCTGAAAGAGGATTTACAACTCAATACTCTGCCCTGTTTTACCATTTAAAGTCCATCTATTCCAAAAACTTTGGATCCCCCAAAAATCTGAAAATCGCCAGCATGCTGATCTCTGGTCTCAATTTGATCGTTTGTAGAAACACTTAACCGTTTGCAGTCTACAGTTACATCTATGATAATTGGTATTTTTTCCCCTTCACTACACACAAAGAATACAGCTCAGAGAATAAAAAAAAGAGGAAACTGAGCCAGACAAGGCTGAACATCCCTGTTCTCACATTCAGTCTACGTTTCCCCTTCATTAAACCCTCGTGTTGTCTCCGTTTCTTAATCTAACTGACTGAAAATAGCATAGATGGTTCATACTCTGACATAAACCTGTCTGTGAGACTATATCAACAGATGAGCCTCTGATCCAAACTTTAGTCAAAGGATTTATGGAGTCCTGCTTTTTCTTTGTGGATAATTTCCTGTAAATGAGCTCTATTCTACCATCCAAAGATTAATGTAAGCTTTGTGTTAATATGTTGGAAACAAAGGTGGAACACAGAGCTGTGGGATCATTTTATACTTCATGCTTTATAAATCAGTCTCTTTGACCTGAAGACAAAAGCTGGAACTAATGCTGCCATTAAGAAATACTGAAATGCTTTAAAATCAGTATCCTCCCTGTGAGCCTCTGATTAAAACCAGAGTGAAGAATTCAAACTTTATGCTTTTTCCCCTCAAAAATCTGCTCTAATTTCAAGTAAATTAGAACCATTATAAAATATATTACAAATAAGTGGAAATATAAATTAATGTGTTGGAAACAGTCGTTTGAAAACTTGGAGAACACCGTTGTTTTTGTAGTAAATGACGATTGTGGGGCTGGTTTTTACCTGGTTCTTGGCTTTGAGCATCAGCAGGTTGGTGACGTCTCCAAAGGGTAGGCCAAGGCTGATCACCTCGGTCTCTGTGATGTCGTTGGGGAGTCTTCGGATGTGGATGACCCTCGATGGCACGCTGGGACCTCTTATGTCACCTTTGAACTTCTTGCTGTCATTGCCATTGGCTACAGAAAAAGGGGAATTGATTTATAATCAGTTAATATTACAGCAAACCAACCATCAAACCAACAAATCAACAAATAAAAATTTAGATGCAGCTCTCCATTCGGGCATAATTCATTTAGAGAAAGTGGCAGAAATTTGAAGATGCTTCTATTTTTTTAGTCATGTGTCAATGGAAAAAAAAGTTTAAACTCTTGCAATTGACTGAGACTGTGTGAATTATTAAATCACAGTGGGTTCTGACCTGTGGCGCTCATGATATACGGGCCGTTGGAGATGCTGGAGAAAAGCTCGTCAGATCCTCTCTGGAAAAAAAAAAAAACAACTTTCTAAACATCACCTGACAGCCAACATGATGCAAAGAGGAAAAGTTGTAAACAAGAAATAAAGAGAGAAAAAGAAATCTTACGTAACACCTTCATGTTCCGAACATTTCAGGTCAAATCTGGGTTCTCATCTCTGTCCCTATATGTTACACCCCATTTAAAGCTAAAGCTCTTCAGATTGAATGATGTCACCATTTCAGGTTCCAATCAAAGCTGCAGACACAGTAAACACTGATGTCAAAGCAGTCAAACACAGAAAATGATTACACTCTCCTATAAAGTTAGTCCACGACAAGTTTAACATCCAGAGACACAAAGTCCATGCTGAGCCTAAATAAATTCTTGAACACAATTGTAGTTTTAGGAGGAAATTAAAGAAATGTTAATCCAATATTAGACATTAGTTTGTGTCTTGCCTTAGATTTATGGCAGTCAAGCAGCCAAAGAATAAAATAATTGGTCTGGGTGAATGTATCACTACTTTTCCGTTGAACGTGGTGGGGGGGAGTTGCTTTTGGATATAAAGATGCATAAACTGGATCAGTCTACAGTTGATGAAAAATCGTACTGACTTTTTTCTGATATCTCATAGACTTTGTTTCATGCATACTTGTCTTGAATTAGATTGAAATACTTCTGTTAAGATGGTTTGAGGGTTTAAACATTCATGGGGAAAAACAAACCGATTATATCACACTGAACATCAGCTGCAGTCTGAAACCCTGCTCAGTCACCCCCAGCAGGCAGCTGGGTGAATTCCTGAGCTGTGGAGCTCAATGAAAACCAGATGGAGACGAACAGGCTGATAGACGGCGACAACCATAGAGAGTACCACAGACTACCCTTCATCTAATTTAAATTCTAGTCAAATGGGTTCATAATGAAAACCAACATAATTAGTTTCACAATCCCGATCAACACAACATATTCCGATTTCAGAAAAATAAACATCTTTGTCTCAGATTGAAGCTAACGCTGCAAGTATCCATCCCAGAAACTGTCACTGTGTCTTATAAACCTTTCCAAAATTCCCATGGGGGGTCAGAAACTGACTGAAACCATGAACCAGCATTTGGACATTATCTGTGCAAAGACTGGAGCTGCTGGAGTGAAGCAGAGCAAAGCTACAGGTTTCTGTTCAGGTGGAGCTCTGTGATTGGCTCTTTGACACGTTATGGTTCCACATGGAAAAGCTGAGATTTCTGAGTTGTTTGAACACACAAATATTTTCTTTCATCTAAATACCTAAAAAGCTGATTTTCCAATGATTTGCCAAAAAGATTCCATCACAGTTTCTGTTGATTTCGGGTATGTCTTTATTTGAGAAACATACCGAACTTTTTAAAAAAAATATCTGACTGAAGCTTCGGAAAAAAGAAGTCCCAATGATCACCACTCAGTAAATTGTTTTAATTGTGTCCAATGAACTTTTCCTCCCTCTCTTTTAGCCATTAATCTGATTTACATGGCCCATTTAAGACAATGTTGCATCTTTGATTCTCGGTTTCAGCTGGAGACCAAAGTCTGCACTTTACACAAAAAGACAGTTTGAACTCATGTTGATGAGACAAGTAAAACCAGAGTGATGATCAATAATTAACATGGTTTTTCAGGCTGTTGTGATGGACTTTTAAAAAAAATGTATTTGTCCGGTATCAGTGGGGGGACACTGTTTAGAGGCTTTGTTACTTTTTCCCTCAGAGGAAACTAAGGGGACTTTTTTAAATCCACACAAAGGAACTCAGATCTTCTTACTGATCCTCACATGAATAATAAAAAAAGCAGAAACCTGAGTGCTGCCCTCCACTGATCTGAAGCTGCTGTCTGACAGCTGCTGACCGACGGCCAGACTCCGCCCTCAGGTGGGGAACCAAGACAAAAGACAAGTTTGGTCGGATGGAGCGATACTGCTAACAGTGTGTCAAAAGCTCCACCACAGTTCTGCTCATCCAAACACAAGCGGTAGACAGGAAAGCTCCGGTGTAATGCCCAAAACGCATGCACAGCCCATTATCAACCACCTCTGCTCCATATAGATGGACGTAGAGTGGCGAGTGCAAGACGGAAGGCTGCTGATGTGCCAAAAATATACTTTTTAGGACAATAAAAACTCATTTCAACCTTGCATCATTCAATGTTTGCTATACAGAGTAGTCAAAATGTGCATCTGTAACATTTAGCCTTGATTCTGGAGGAAAAGCAACAGGAAATCTGAATTATTTTGACTAGTTTGGATCACAGGCTCATATGTTGATGTATTATCACAGATAAAGTAGAGCTAATCATGGAACTATCCGTGGTGACACATTAGTTTTACAGACGGGTCAATCTGACCCAAAGACTTAGATAAGAGCTTAGATAAATGAATAAATAATTACACTTTTTTTTAAGCGATCACTAATTGTTATTTTACAAATTAAAAGGCTCTTTTAAATTCTTGAATGACTAAAAAGGGTTGAGAACATTTATGTTCACAAAACAGAAACCAGAAGAACTGGAAAGGTTATTCATTTCCCATTATTCATCTATTTAGTCTCTTTACTGTTTGAAAATAAAGAGCATAAAGATATGCAAGTCTTTTTAAATTTTTGGTAAATGGGCTTCAATTTTATGATTCTTCTTTTTGAACTACTTCACAGGCACAGAATGGTTTTCCTGGAGTTTTTTATGGCTGTGCAGCTTTTACGTGTGGAGACGTCATCCAGAAGGGGGTGGGGGGCATCGGACATTTACAAACCAACTTCTTTATTCTAAAAAAGGCAGATTTAGCCTGTTTTTGTTCCTGAACCGCCTCTTTAACCTGAGCCGGTGTGAGCGGTCAGTGTGGTTTAAATTACTCGCCCGGAGTCGGAGTAGGAAACAGGAGAGCTGTGATCAGACGACACCATCCCCCTTTGACCCTCCTCCTCCCATCACTTCCTGCTCTCTGATCAAGGCCTCCTCTCTGCCTTCATGTGGTTTAGTTGTATTTGCGTTTTTGTCCTGAAAACAGCAGCAGCAACGGCAGCCTTCGACAATCGGCAGGCGTACCCGGCGAGGAATGCATTAGCATTAGCATTAGCGAGCGTCCAGTTCAGGCATTTGTAATGATTAAGCACGAAATGCATAAAAATAACTGAATGTAACTCACTTCAAGTGAAGCTAAACAGTTTTAAAAGTATGTTCCATCAGGGAAAATGTAATGCTCAAAAACATTTTAATTCAAAACTTATTTCCAAACAAAAAGGTATATTTTTGGTTTAAAAATCTATGTCAGTTTCAACCCTTTGACAGACAGCCATTACATGAATAGTCCACAGAGATTCAATTTCATGATCGGCATACCAACATCTTAGCAAATTCATGTTTATGGATGCGTCATTTAACATGTAATAGGTTTCGAGTCAATTCATGTTAGTGCAAGTTTAAACCAACGTCTTAAGCCAATATAGTTAGCCAATATAGTTACTGCCTAATTTGAGAGTGGATGCATTATTGGGGTCACTGCTGATCTGATTTATGTTCGTTTATGATAAAACTGCCTTGTGAGACTGTATAAGACCAAATAATATTTAAAATTCACCATGTATTAGTGCCTCATCTTGAGACCCATTGGATTAAACATTCCCTTTGGTGGCCATTAGCAAACCCGGGATGATGGCTGTTCATTACAGATAGAAAACACACAAAAATCACTCAAGTCTTTTCTAACACCACACAGAAGCCAATTTGATTAGAAAAAAAAGTCAACTTTTTTCTGTTTTTCCACATACTGTTTCTATATGCTGTTTTGTTATGCAAAACTTCAGTCAAATGTATTTAATCGTAGACAACAGAAGGACATGAATTTTTTAAAGCTTCACGTTCTAAAACGTGAAATTGTAATGTTTGGGGGTATTAGATTGGCATGTGAAGCGTGAATAAACTCATAAACCATGATTGAACACTGCTGATTAACCATTTTAGCTTATGTGTCAAAGACTTAGATGCATTAGATGAGGACGGAATTAAAACGGAGTGGACTGGATTCTTTTAAAGCAGCAGCATAGTTCTGCGAGAGTGTTGTTGCCTAATCTGATTGTTCTCAGACTTGTTGTGGAATGTGATTTAAAGGCAAATAACTGTTGGAGTTTGGGCCCTCAGCAGAGACAAACAACAGAGCAACCGCCACAGTAATTACAGAGAGAAGCTCCAAATTGTTCCCAGATGGCAGCGTCTCCATCCTGTCAGGTTCAGTCAGGGATGGTCGGAGCAGCAAACAAAGCAACAAACCAGGAAAAGAAGCAGGAAGAAAGGGAAGAAGAAGCAGGGGTGCCTACCTTAGTACCAACTGTTATATCGTGGTGGACACTGCTGTGAAGAAAAGAAAGCGTGTTAGAGGCAGCAGGGAGAAAACTCAAAAACAACAGCAAACAAAGAATAAAAAGGAGAAAAATAACAAGCTCAAGGAGATGCTGTGTGAGGAGATGAGGGGAGAAGCCGAGAAACACCCAGCAGAGCGAAGAGAGATCAACGGATGATTAAAGGGCTTTCAAACAAAGCAGCGCTGAGGCGGACGAGCTCGTTAAAACCTGCACGGCTTCCTGCTGCTTCCCCCACATGTTCTGTCCTCAAAAGGAACAAATTTACCATTTTTATGTGCCATGATTGGATCATTGTGGCATTAGTGGCTGCTTCCGATTACAAAAAACAGGAAAGCCTGAAAGCTCACACCGTTTGGAAATTCGTTTTAATGGAAATGTTATAAAAAATCTATGTGACTGACAAGTTGTCATGTTAAAATGTGATTTGTATAGATAACAGTTCCTCTGAAAGGCCACCTTGATGCTAACGGTAATGCTCATGACAGTTTCAGTAAAACACTGAGGAAAGTTTATAGATGCAATCAATCGACAAATTGATCAAAAAGACAACTACAGGTTGCCTAATCAACTCCAATTCCCTTTATGTTCCAAAGAAAAACCCTCTCAGTTTAGTTTAATAGATTTAAACATTTAAATAAATGAAAGCTTTTTAAAACAAATGGCCAAATAACCAATTATAGCACAGACACTGCCCGTCCCGAAAAAACAAACAAACATAGAAAGTCACCACGTGGATTTAAATTCCATTAGATGCTACGAGTTATTTCCCCCCCAGCTGATGCAGTTCTTAACTAGACTTCTTCTCGGATCATAAAGATGTTATCCAAACACTTCAAACCCCTCAGAGAGAGGCTGCTCCACTCAGAAACTGCCGAGCACATGCTGAGTGGCGTTGTGTTGGCAACACAGAGCAGAGGAGTGTGAGAAGCTCACTAAAAGAGAGACCAAAAAACAGCTGCACAGAGAGCCAGCCCGGTATAAACTCCATCTGAAGGAGAAGGGACACTCTGTGAGGACAGTTACGTCCACTTCTGAGAGGCAAGGAAGCCATCTTTAAACTGGAGAGGGGTGGGGTGGGGGGGCTCAGGTATGATCTTCCAGCTCCTCCTGGGAGGTTTCAGCCAATCACAGCTTGGACCATGTGAGCAAAACTCACCTTTCAGACAGACATCTACAGGACAGAATGACAACGCTCATTGTTCAGGGGGTTCAGAAAATAACTGGATGATATTCAGTTGTATTAATTTAAATATGATGATTTATTATATTCTCTTTATTTATTATTCTAAGACATGTTCTTGAATCACACCATCTGGTGGATTAATAAATAAAAAATGTCTTTTAAGCCCAAAAAAATTCTTCCCTTAAAAAGGACATGAAAATGTCATGAACTGCTGATAAAACTAGACACCTAAAAATACTGAATCCCAAAACCACCAGTTTACAGGAAGTTACAGAAACATCCAAATACTCATTAATTATTCATGTATTACTGTAAGCGTAACTCTGCCCATTTGATGAGCTGGAATATGTTTTAATATGTCATGTTTTACTTTTGAAAAAATCATCTATCTTTAAAATATTTTGCTCAACCATGTTGACCGTTTTTGACCCTAACTTGAGCGCACATTATGGGCAGAATGGTTATAATACAAAGTATAAACACATTAAAAGTTCGGTAACATTCTGTGTGTTTGTAACTTAAAAAAGCTGTGTTATGAGTTATAATGTTAATATTTGATCTAATACCAGATCCCAAAAATAAAAAAGGTTCAAATTTTTGGATGTTAAAACAGTAGAAGATCTTAAAGTAAGGCATTAAAAACAGGCAGGAAGCTAGGAGTAGAAAGCTGAACAAGACGGCTCTCACTCTAAAGTACAACGACAAACCGGCTGGTCGAGCTGAACACACCACAAACCAGCAGGAGAAAGACCCCTCAGGCCACACATGAGTCCTGACAAAGCACAAATATTCACATGAGGAACACAAAAGTCTCCTGGCTGCACCTGAAGAGACGGCAGTTGTACTTTACACATGGGAGGCACACACTGAGGAGCTAAACCAAACTGCAAATTTAACAGGCTCAATGAATAAAGCTTAAATGTCAATACGCTTTAAACGATGTTAAACAAACCAACCAGGTTGTTTTGACAGGAATATCTTTTAAAGAGAAAAAAAAATTACTCAAATTTCCCTTAATCACAGAAAACACAATCTTTAAAGACACAAATTTCATTTAACAAAATACAAGATGTGTATCTGGTTCGAATACATATGATTCACTCTTCCAACCCAGGCACCACACCATAGAGCTCCATGTAAAAACAGTGCAATTTAAACGATAACTTAAGAAATTACACCTAAAATGAATAAAATATTATGTTCCAAAATTTGAGCAAAAGTTATCAATTTAGGTTTAGGCCTTACTCTTTTTCAGATTATAAAACCAAACATCGTTTGATTAAAAGGGAATTTAAGATACTTTTCTTTTCTGCGTCGAACATTACACATTTTATCTTTAGTTACACATATTATTTCGATCAGTTCAGGCAAACCTTATAATCGGCGTGTATTTACCTTATGAGATCATTTGACTTCTAACCAAATTAACACTTCCAATGGGAGGTTGTCCAATTGAACACAGTGGGCGTGAGAGCAACGTAGAGATGAACTGAAGTTACAACGGTCGCTGCAAATAGCTTAATTGTTTCTACAAGGCATTATTTAGGCTAAATAACCGTGTTTCTTCAGGCAAATGGCGTCAAATTTAACGGACAGCTTGTGTTAATGTAGTTGTTCCTGTGTTTAATGGCCCGTTCCACAGCTAGCACCATGCTAAGCTAGCTCGGCTTCCTGCTTATACAAACACAACTTTACCAACAGTTGGGCGGAACACAACAGCAACGCCTTATCTCGAAATCAAATACCACCAAGTCAAACATCACCCCCCTTTCTGTCAGAAACAGGCAGAATATTCAGAATCACATTTACGAGGAGTGAGAACGTAAAACGGTGGGATAACTCACCCGTCCATTGCACAACACGGAACTACGGAGCAACAGGTTCCAACCAGCGGCCAGCAGAATGCTCCATCCACCGCTAATATAAACCAACAAAATGGCGGCTGTGTCGAGAGGCTCTGTGATTGGACAGCTCGTAGAAATTCGGGCGTTTCTTGTCAAAACCGAGCAATGATTGGCTAAAAGCCAACAACAAAAGACTTGAGATTCCTGAGATCGGAGATCGTCTATGTTGACACATACACGCCTCCAAACGGGAAGCGAATACGGCTTTCACCCTCATCGAGTGGGCGTTGTCTCAATAACAAAAATGGATTAAAAAGCCCAGAGTTGCCTATTAATTGAAGGATATGAGTAAAAGCAGAATATTGAGTCAATAAAAAATAAATTAATGCAAAGTATTGCAAGATTGCAGAATTATAAATATATAAAACAACAACCAAAAACATCTACATATGTTTTCAAGTTTAATGTTTATCAAATTGATGATAATAGATACATATGTTACTGGTTTTAAATATGATAGATACCCTTCCTTATAACCATGGTGATAAAGAAAACAAACAACACAGCTGTCAATTCTTTCTGTTTTAATACTTTTTGTTAACTTTTATAGTGTGACCAATGTTTCTCCAGGCTTTCTGAAGCTCAGAGATCTGAGACTTGAGGTAGCTCACAGGATAATGTAGCTTTAAAAAAAATTCGGAGAAGGATCTGAAAACTGGGAAAAAGGTTGAAACACTGTATGGTAGAGGAGTGTCTCATTGCAAGGATCTCTTTAATCTTCTAAAGTGGCCCTGAGCAACAGTTCTACAGATTTATGAATCTCTCTGAATTTCTTCTTTCAAAAATAATATATTTTCAGCTTATACTACTATTTTCAGTTCAGTCCTTGTGGCTAAGCATTTTCAGATACATTTGTTTTTTCTTTGCAAAGCCAAAGGGCAAACAAGTGCCCTAACTCAAGGGATGAGACAGTTTTGTGTCTACACAGAACATATAACTTGGTAAAGAAGCAGTTTGAATCTGGTCTTTTGGCTCTTTGTTTCTTGCATACTTGATGAAGAGGGTTGTGGATGAAAGTCAAATATTTTTTGTAGAGCTCATTAGAATTGCATGGAACTGGTTTTCTGATTCAATTGCTTTATTTACATTTCTGATTGACAATCTTTAAATACTTTTCTGTAAAAGCACACAGAAAAGCACACAGAAAACACTAAACTCTCATCGGTCTGTAAGTTTCTGTTTTTTTCTAATTTTCTTAATCACAGGTTAAATACAACACACAACTATCCTGCTGTGTCCATCCATAGCTTTGTTTCTCTGCTCAGCAGCTGGTTGCTTTATCTCTGCTGAACCCGTGTAGTGTAACATGCTTATTAATAATTACTGTGTGTTGCTTTTCAGGAAATGACTCTCTTTGCTGCAGGATGACTCAGCTGCACACCAAATAATTCATCAATCACAGGCAGTTTGTTTAAAATGATAAATCAGTTTAACAGATAAGTCTATGTTTTCTTTTAAAAAAACACACTTCAGTTATTATGATAGCATAGTGCGACATTTAGTTGAATTGTTTCATGTTTTTTGTAAATTAATTAAGAAATCAGAAAAGCAAATGAGATCAAATGTTCTAAAGATTGATCTGTTTTTGTCCCAAAATGTGACCCATAGGAGGCGGTATCGAGTGAAAGTCTGGTACTTTACTTCTTATCATAAGACGAAGAAGAAAGAAATGCTGGAAAAACAGAGTGGCAAGCTATTGGTTAGACTGATTGCAGAGCAGCTTCCTATTGGTCAACTGGGTTGCCCCGCCAGTAGAGTCGGGAAACAGCGCCATAATTGAAAAGCTAATAACTTAGTCTCAACACTGCCTTTTTCTGGTTAAATATATCAATCATACAACGATGAACGAGGGTAAACTCTTTAGAAAGGTGGTCGCTTAATTAAACATTTAACCGCTGTTCGAGGGAGTTTAGGTTCGCACTATCTGTAAGGCAGATGCGTTTCCGAACAGGAGGCTAACAATGCTAGCTCCCGCTAACAGGTGTTAGCCGAATTAAAGCCACTGCTGTTTTTATTTGCCTCTTATAGCTCAACTTTTTACTCCCTGAAAACAAATGAGCTACCCAGTCAACCTACAGGCTTTACCCAGCGGCATTCTAGAGGAGGTATTTACTCCGGATAATATGCGGGGAAGGTGAGTTTAACGTTGACAAACAGGATAACAACAAACTGCTAAACGGCTTTATCGAAGCTCATGTCAACATACCGTTAACATAAGATTGCATGGGCTTTTATAGGTTAGGTTGTAGGAAACTTCAATAAACCATTTCGCTGTCATTTTACACGCTTTTCAGATTCCAGTTACTAAAATAAGGTGGTACTCTGTTTTTGCTTTTCTGGCATCATGTAGCTGAATTATTTATTTTCTCTTGTCTGATATGCCTTTGAATAAACTGTGCAAGAAGAGACTATTCGGTTTAGTTAAATTACAGTAATTCCAAATAAATAAGGGAAATTAAGTCACTGTCTTGTGTTCTGTATGTCATACACCTGTTTCCCAATAATTTCCAAATTCTGGGATCAATAAAGTGTTTTGTCATCTAGATTGGTCTAAGGAGGCTGCAGATTCATTGATACCTTGTTTGGGATTTGTGGAATCTTGTGTGATTTTGATGAAATGAACATTTTAGCAGCCATCATATCTGACCACGTGACTTTATGGTTTGTTTCAGAGCCTCCATGAGCTCGCTGTCTCCGTTAAGTTTCCCCAAATCCAGATCGGCTCTGTGGGACAGCAGCCCGATGGGAGAGAAGCTCCACCTCCAGTTCTGTACTAGCAGGTAAACCACTCAATGTTCAAGACGCCCATAACACGAATCTCTGAAATGTTCTGCTGTCAGCTGTTCTAAGGAACATGTATCTTCCATCCAGCAGCGTCCTCAGAGGATACCTGAGTCCATTGGATACACTTTATCTTAGGGGAATGTTCCAGCTCAGCAACTGAAGGCTCAGCATGTTTCTGATAAATATGCAGGTCTCCAAGTACAACTGTCTAGAACCGTCTTTATCAACAACATTTAAAGGCCGTCATTAAAAAAAAAAACACATTAAGATAAACAAACAAATAAAAAACCAACAGGTCTGATACAGGCTGAACCAACACTTATTTAGTGTCTCATACATCAAACAGGACTTCAGAAAATTGTGGATAATTGATAGAAAGGGCTTAAAACTTCACCTTTAAAGACAAGTTCATTAAAAATAATGAGCTTACTCGGCTTGGGAGCAGGTCGTGTCTTTGGCCATTCTCACTGTGGTCTTCAGGCTCTGTCTACCTGGATGTGACTGGTCTGACCTATCATGTCTCCACAGGAAGCCGCGAGTGGTGCTGCTGGAAAAGGCTCTCCGTCTGGCGCAGCGTCACCTCCGCCGCAGCAACAAGCCCCGCCTCCTCTGCTTCTTCCTGGGTTCAGTGGCCATTGACAAAGGTTAGAGTTCACTGCGTGCTTTGCCTGCTTCATTTAAAATTTCATTATACTCGTTTCAAATCCAGCTGTGTGTTCCAGATGAGGAGGGTTTGACGGTGACTCTGGACCGCTTTGATCCGGGTCGGGATCAGGCCGGCAGCCCGGGCCGGGTCCCCTCCACTCTGGTGCCCGGGGACGTCCTGGTTTCCTGTTTGTTCTATGCTCAGTCTGAGCTGAAGCCTGACGCTGCCGTCCAACCAGAGGCGGAGCTTCATCAGTGCTTTAAGGTGATTTCTATTCAGAAGATAAACCTAATATTTTTTATTTCTGTGCTTATTTGTATTTATATATTAACATAAAATGAAAACAGTAATTAGATTTTTGTTTCTATGAATTGAAAAAGCTCTATTTTTGTTTATTTTCTATTTTTCTAAATATTTTCTATTTGATTGGGATACAAAATTTAGATTTTTTTTTTAAATTAGATATAAAGCAACATTTGTACATCCAATGGATAGAAATTAATAAATGGGTAGGGAAAGAGGTGAATGCTATACAGCTTCCCTCCCTTTTTAAAAGCAGTTATACGAGATATTTCAGCCTTTGAAATACCAGGAATATGCACCTGAAAAAAATTAAAAAGTATGGCTGTTCCAGGGAGAATTAACCATTTGGAGGTCCGCATTCTAAAGTCCGACCGAGTTCAAACCGAGTTGTCAAATTTGATAATACAACAAAAATTAATATTTTGCACAGGTGCTAATTTATTTAGGAGCACCCTTAGAACAGTTTCTCCTCCTGTTTTCATGCTCATCTCTGAGGAACTTTACGTCCTGAGTTGGTCATAAAAAGCTAGAAATGGCTAAACAAACTCCTTTTTGTGTTCCAGCTGCTGCAGCAGGCGGTGAGCGGCAGGCAGTCTCTGGATCTCTCCCAGCTGCTGAGAATCAGAGCTTGCGTGTTCTGCTCGCAGCAGTCCGATGCCACGGCGTTCGCTCTCAGCTGGTCGGCCGTCTGCCCTGCTGTCAGCGTGGACGTCCAGCCGGTCCGAGCCATCCCCATCATCCCCACCGCCCTGCTGAGGAGCCTGACCAGCGTCGGCCGACCACTGCAGCACACCGGCCGACAGAGGGGGTGAGGACCCAGTCGTCATCGTGAGCCGGCACCCTGTTATCCCACCAATCCAGAGCATGTGGCATCAGTGTGTTCATGTCTTTTAAGGTTTCTGACCATGGACCAGACCAGGAAGCTCGTCCTGCTGCTGGAGTCTGATCCTAAAGCCTCAAAACTGCCACTGGTCGGGCTGTAAGTTTCTTTTTATTTTTTTCTAAACGGAATTCATTCAAAATTAAGCACAAGGTACCGCAAAGTTCAAATGTTTGCAAGCAGATCCACAGAGAGGGGCGTGATAACTGAACGCTCTGCCTCCTATTCTGCTTTTACAAACTCCACAAATCCACATTTTTGAGACCTTACAAAGAGGAAAGAAGGCAGTCAGATGACAGTTTCTGTCAGAAATAACTCCTCTCTCACAGATTTGTCTTTGTGGGACCGGAACACAAAACTTGTCTATTAAAAATATATCCTATTCAATCCACTGAACTAGATAATCGCATAAATTGAAAATTATTGAAGGAAAAAAGGCAGGCAGAAAGTCCCCCAGTCCTCGTGCTCTTTGTTGACAATATATGTTTGGAATCTAAACAGCTGGTTCACCTGTTTTAATACCTGGGAATAATGCATTAACATCAGAATAGATGGATAAATGGAAGAATTTAAACTTTATTCCTGATATTTGTCGTCTTATTTTCTGTCATGTGGCAGCTGGCTGAGTGGAGTGGCACATGTCTCCAACCCTCGGGTGTGGGCGTGGTGTCTGAGGTTCATGTTCAGCTCCGCCCTCCAGGACAGGTGAGTGACGGGGAGAAATGAAACTTTCATGTTTCCTGTTTGGAGCATCACTCTCTTATCTTTTCTGCTTTTCAGGGTTCTATCAGAAAGCGGCTGTTTCCTCCTCGTTGTGTTCGCCTCCACCCACAGAGCTCCTCAGTTCTTCCAGTGTCGAGGCTCTGGAGCCGGACCAGGTTCACAGATGGGCTTCCATCTGCTGACCGCCTCCCAGTCTGTCACACTGTACCAGGTAGCATGAAAATTTATGTTCACACACAGGAAAGAACTGTTGGACGTAGGAGGAGCACCTCAGTTTAAAGCTGAGAAAAATAATCAAAATAAAAACAAACTGCCAGGAAAAATCACCATTGACAACTGTTAAAAATGCTGATGGAAAGTGGGTTTGAATGTTTGTAGTGAATGAGGGCGGTTGGTAACTATTTGTGATGAATGTGGGCCCGTCAGCAGTGTTCTCCGGCGGAGGGTCGGGCTCTGCAGTGTGAGCTGGGCTCAGAGGAGCGGAGCAGGCCGGCCGAGCTGTTCAGAAACGCTCAGATGTCCTACAGCAGGTCAGAAAACTCTGTTTTCCGCCGGCAGTAAACTCACCGTAAGAGGTGGTGACGCTCACGTCTTCATCCGCCCTCAGCTCGCCTCCGCCCGCCGCAGGCCTCTCTGACCAGGACTCCGGCGTGGAGGACGAGGACTTTTCTCCCCGCCCGTCCCCAAGCCCCCACCTCCCGGCCCCTCAGGTGGGTTCTGGGCCGGGCGGTGGGGGCCTCTTGGCTCGGTTCTGTTGAGTTCCTCCGTGAGCCGGCTGTTTGTGTTCACAGGCCCCTAGGGTTCAGCCGTCGGTTCCTGAGCTCTCTCTGCTGATCGACAGCAGCTTCACCTCCAATCACAGCTTGGGCTCCGCCCACAAGAAGCCGGCTCCACCAGTCGGGCCCTCCTCCAAACCTGTTCCCCCTCTTCAGCTCCACAGCACCCCAAACTCCAACCTGCAGCTGCCCTGCACCTGCTGCTCCACCCACAACTGCACCTCCATCGTCCCCTCCCCGGCGCTCCTCCCCGCTGCTGCTCCACCTGCCTGCCCACACCACACTCCTCCACCCTCACACCTCCGCTCTGCTCCTCCTCAACATTTAAATAAGCAAACCCCTCCACCCTCACGCCTCCGCTCTGCTTCTTCTCCTGCTTTAAATACGCAGACTCCTCCACCCTCACACCTCTGCCCTGCTCCTTCTCCTTCTTTAAATAAGCAAACTCCTCCACCTTCCATCCTCCGCTCTGCTCCATCTCCTTCTTTAAATAAGCAAACCCCTCCACCCTCACACATCTGCCCTGCTCCTACTCCTTTAAATAAGCAAACCCCTTCACCCTCACACCTCTGCCCTGCTCCTACTCTTTTGGATAACCAAACTCCTCCAGCTTCACACCTCCACTCAGCTCCATCTCCTTTTTTAAACAAGCAAACTCCTCCCCCTTCCATCCTCCGCTCTGCTCCATCTCCTTCTTTAAATAAGCAAACCCCTCCACCTTCACATCCCTGCCCTGCTCCTACTCATTTAGATAAACAAACTCCTCCAGCTTCACACCTCCACTCTTCTTCTCCTCCTTTAAATAAGCAGTCTCCTCCACCTTCCATCCTCCAGTCTTCTCCTACCAGTAAGCCTCACCCCGTCCCGATCCTGACTTCAGACCCATGCTTTCCCCCTCCTCCCAGCGATTGTCCTTCAGTCCTTCCTGCCTCCACCCATCAGCCTGCTCCATCGTTTGGCCTCCCTCCTTCTCCTCCCTCTCATCTCCATAACTCACCTCCGTCCTCCTTGAACCCCTCCACACACCACCACACTCCTCTTCCCCCCTCTTGGCTCTCTGCTCCTCCTCCCCCTTTTCTTCCTCTCCCGTGGCATACAGACTCTCCTTCTCCTCACCCATCCTGTCCAGCAGCAGCGGGCCCCGTGTCCCCCCTCTGGCCCCCCCGCCCCCCCTGTCGCTGCGATCACGTCGGGCAGCCAGACACCTACCAGCTCCTGCTCCATCAGGATCGCCAGCTGCGCCTCCTGCAGGCTCAGGTAGGAGCGGCCGGGGGGATCCTGGTTCAGTTAGTTCTGTTTTTCAGAGCAGTAGGGGTTTTATATTCACCGCAGTTTTAAAAATATTTACAACAAAATAATCACTTTATTTCTAGTTGATTTAATTTATTGTAAATGATCAAATTAAATGATTTTCAAATTAAATTGTTGAAGTGAGAACTTTTTGCCAATTAATTAAAATGTTTATTTGAAATTCAATAAAAAAAAAAGTTTGTAGTTATTTACGTCTGAACGGTTTTGGTGAAGGTCCAGATGCTGCTGGAGGCTCAGGGGAAGCTGCAGTCTTCCACCCAGCCGGCTTCCTCTCAGACGCCCACAAGCACAGCCAGCGTTGCCGTGGGAACAGGTGAGACATGCCGCACTTACCTGTACCTCCTCAAACGTCGCCCCCCCCCCCACGTATGATCCTCCATCACGCCCTCCGCTGTCTGCAGGCGCCAGCTTATTCTGGGGCAGCAGTCCCCAGCAGGAGGAACCAGCCCCTCCTCCCTCCTCACCCAAACCTCCCCCTTCAGCCTCCTCCAGCCCCTCCACCTCATCACACGAGCCATCTGCCACCAAACCCGTCAATGCTCCTCAAAATGACGAGGAAGCAGCTCAGGCGGCACCCTGCTCCCCTCCTGCTGAACACAGGTGACACGCAGCGCCTAAATCGTCTCATGTTGGTTTCTGCTTCGCTTTTCCAAAGTACTGTCAACTTATCACCTGTACGGAGGTGTGAAACAAAGGAAAAGGGTTGAATGGTTCTGAAGTTGTGGATCCTTTGTGTTCTGCTCAGCCTCGACCGCCTGCAGAGTCCAGTTCTGGGAGAAAGTGTCAGCATGTACGAACCTGAAGAGGAGCAGCAGAGCTTCTATCAGAACCTGATGGTAACACTTCTGTTTCTGTCCGAGACTGGCAGCAGGGAGGGAGGGAAGGAGGGAGGGAAAGAGGGAGGGAGAGAGGGATTAAAGCGTGGATCGATGGATAAATAGCTGCTAAATGGATGGTTCAATAGATGGATGGATAGGTGAATAAAAGGATTGATAGGTGGATGCTTTGTCCTCCTCTGACGTGGTATTTATGCTGTGGCCCTAGGTGGATCCCTCTGTGTTCTGCATAAATGAAACTTCCTCTCTCATTTCTAACCTCTCGTTGGCTAATCTGTCTCCCAGACTCAACTCAGCAGTCGCCTCCAGGAGGCTGACGCCCAACAGGAGGCCGAGGAGGAGTCCAGGAGGCAGAGCCTGTCCGTCTCTGACCGCCCCCAGACCTGCCAGCAGAAGACGGAGGGGGACCCGGTGGTCACAGCCACCCTGAGGCGGCTGCAGCAGCTCGGAGTGGACGTGGACCAGGAAGTCCTGACCGATTCAGACAGGAACCGGGCCAAAGCCGTGGAAAGCGCCAGGTACAGGGCGCCGCTTTCAGCTCTGCTAGCTGCGTCGCCGCTCGTCATGTGACAGGCAGTAACTCTTCTCTCTGTCTATCAGCACGCTGGCGAGCATCAGCCCGGCAGCGGTCATCTCCAGACTGAGCGTTTCCGAGCCAACGGCCAGCACGCTGTTCCCCGGGGGCAGCGTGGACCTCAGCCTGGAGGCCAATGCCATCGCCCTGCGCTACCTGAGCGACTCGCAGCTCTGCAGGCTGTCACTTGGAGGCCACGCCCCCCAGAAAATCCCCGCCCCCTCATCTGGCAATTCCCTCCTGTCACCTAGCAACATGTCTCTGGCCACCAGGAAGTACATGAGGAGGTACGGGCTGATCGAAGAGGAGGATGGTGAGGAAGAAGAGGAAGAGACGCCGGCAGCTCGTCAGCCGCTCACTGAAGCGCAGAACACGAAGCCCCTCCCACAAAGTCAGCTGATCAGAGACCTGCGGCCCAAAATGCAGCTTTTAGCCGACAGCGAAGACAAGGAGAACCGGGCCAGAAGGCAGCCATCTTTGAACCGGGCGGGCAGCCGCCTGCCTGAGGGCTCGGTGGGAAACATCCTGGACCTCAGCCGCCTGAGGCAACTGCCCAAACTCTTCTGACACTACAACCCCGCCCAGAACTCCCCGCCGGGTCCGACCCGGGTCCCGGTTTAACAGAGAACACGATTCAGGAGGATCTCCAGCCACACCTGGAGCAGCACCGCACGAGACACCCGGACTGATCACCCTGCTGCCTGCTGCCATTCTCTGTGTTTTTTTACTGTTATTCTTGTGTCAAATATCCTGTAGAGTTTTTTATTTTTTAACTTATGAATTCATAATAAAATTTTATTTAAAACTAACCGGATATGAAGCTTTTATTGGACCTTTTTATGAATTAAACATTTTGAATGTGGGGGGGGGGGATTTAGCTCTGAAATCTTAAAAAAAAAAAAAGAAATTATTTAAAAAATGTTGTCATACATAATAATTGTATAAAAAAATACATCACCAAATATTTTAACACTTGAATAAAATCTAATATAAAACACCGTCATTGTTTTTAAAAATGTGACATTTGTTCAGAACGTTTGTCAAAAACCATTAAAGAATTTCTTAGACATTGTGAAAAAGACAAATTTTTTTCCCTTTAAAAATGAACTGTTAAAAAAAACTTTGATATTCAGTTAAAGTTGTAAAGATCATGATAAATGGATAGACTTTTAAATAATTACATTTTACTTCAAGGTGTGAATGATCATCCTTGAGGTCATTTTTCCTCCTTTTGTGGTCAAGTTGGGGGCCAAATGTGGCGTTTAGATTTTTTACCCCCTTTTCCACTTATTGATCCATGCGGAGGCGAGTTAGTCCAGTTCACGGCGGCCTCTGGTTTCTTTTCAGATATTTCCCGGTATCGAACCCGGAGTTGTTGACGAACAACAGATCAAAGTCTCAAAGGTTGATGCTGGTGTTTCAGTGCTCTGCAGGACACTGACCTGAATTCAGCTCAAACTGCACACATCTGCCTGCCCGAACACACACCGCTCTACCTGCTCAGGTAAACTACTTCATTTTATTCCGGTTTTCCCTTCTTACTGTTAGAGCACACGTTACTTTGAAACATAGTCATTTTTAAGGAATAAAATGCCAGGTAAAAAAATCAGGCTAATCTATCAAATGTGCTTAAAGTTACAGTGACGTCCTGAAATCGGATTGATTAAACTTAAAATGATTTAAACATCATTCAATATTTAACATCCTTTAGTATGGATTAATTTTATTAAGGGTTTCAAATTGGTATTTTTTCTACTCATGTAGAGGCTCTTGTCTGTTCTCAGTCCCCTGATGTGACTTCACTATTTGTTTTCCATGATCAAACTAAAATCTGGTTTGAAAAAGACTACAATTCATGTTAAAACATGTATTTGAATTGAATTAGTATAAATAAAACTGCAGCTACCATAATACTTACTATTGGTCTTCCGTGCAGGATGAGGGCTTCTGATTGGCTGTTGTTTCTGGCCTCCCTGCCTTTGCTTTCTTTTGCCCAACGTCCGGATATCTGTGCCGCTAAGCCCAGAGACCTGTCTCTGGAGCCCCGCTGCATCCACCGGAGCCCAGACCCGGAGGCCACCGAGGCCCCCCAAGAACCGGAACAGATCCCAGAGTCCACCAACCCCCGAGTCTGGGAGCTGTCGAAGGCCAACAGCCGCTTCGCCCTTTCTCTGTACAAACAGCTGGCCAATGGGAGGACCCCGGAGAAAAACATCTTCATGTCGCCAATCAGCATCTCCACCGCTTTCGCCATGACCAAACTGGGCGCCTGCAACCAGACGCTGGAGCAGATCATGAAGGTCCGGCAGCCTCAACTCACTATCAACTTCAACATTTGATTATAGCGTCACATTTAAGACTCGATTACTCTGTTAAAGAAGTGGGTTGAATATCTGAACGCATACCGTGAGTGGGCCTCTCATCCCTCTCCGCTGTGCTTCAGCCCTGTTTCGCATTCGTGTCTCCAGGTGTTTGAGTTTGACACCATCAAAGAGAAGACGTCTGATCAGGTCCATTTCTTCTTCGCCAAACTAAACTGCCGCCTGTACAGAAAGAAGGATGAAACCACAGAGCTGATCTCTGCCAACCGGCTGTTTGGAGATAAATCTCTTTCGTACAACGAGACATACCAGAACATCAGTGAGACTGTGTATGGAGCCAAACTACTGCCGTTAAACTTCAAGGTAACATCCAAAATCAAAATGTTACTGTTTTTTATTGTATTGAAATAATCCTCTTTGTGACTTTTTTCTTCATTATTTAAAGACCTTCTCATCTTTCTCAGATAAAATGACCCTCTATGCAGATGATAGAGCTAATCATAGAGCTAATTTTTATATATATATATATACACACGCTTATGTTAAAAAAAACAATCATCCAACATATAATCTTCCTCTCTACTTCAGGATAATCCAGAAAAAGCCAGAGTTACTATCAACAACTGGATTTCCAACAAGACAGAAAACCGGATTCAAGACACGCTGCCTTCAGGGGCAGTGGATAGCAACACAGTCTTGGTCCTGGTCAACACCATCTACTTCAAGGTGTCTGAAAACCTTCCTTTAACCCTCTCTTTCAGAGCTTTTCTTTGGGCATTTTATGCTTTTTCTACTATTTGAGTTCAGCTGTTGTAGAAGAGCATTAGAGAGGAATGTTTTTTTTCTTTGTTAAGCCACTTAACTCTGAGCTATGAATCATTCAAGTAGAAAAAGGCCCCTAACTCAAGGGATGAGCCAGTGTTGTATTGACACAGAACAGACAACTTAGCAAAGAGGTAGTATAAATTGGATCTTTGTGCTCTTTGTTACCAGCAGCCTGTCACAAAGACGCAACATTTGTTCCCATTTCTTTAGTTGATGTGTGAAAAATGCCAAAAAATAACAATTTGACAGACAGAAAATAGCAGAAAACAGAAACAAGCTGATTCCCCAAGAGCTAGCTTTGTGAAGCAGTGTGAATCATCTGACAGAGAACGGAACAAAAGGCAGCACACATCCAAAGAAGAGCTTTGGGATGTCCTTCAAGAAGCCTGGAGAACTATTCCTGAAGACTCCTTAAAGAAAGGACCCAGAGCTGGTTGGAGAGGGTTCAGGCTGTGTATTGTTTTGCCTTTGAATGCTGCATTTCATTTCATCATTGCTCATATCTTTGATGATAACATCCTGAGAGCAGAACTTCTGCCTTTCAGGGTCAGTGGAGGAACAAATTTGACAAAGACCTCGTGTTCAGCAGCGACTTCTTCGTCAGCGAGAGTAGAACCTGCACGGTCGACATGATGTACCAGGAGACCAAGTTCAGGTACAAGTATTTCCCCGACGACAACGTGCAGCTGCTGGAGATGCTGTACAAAGGAGAGGACATCACCATGGTGATTGTCCTGCCGAGCCAAGGCACACCGCTCAGTGTGGTAAGTCTTCCACTATTTTCTGCCGTTTTTTTTTTACCGACAGAGAAGTTTAACCATTTTCATAATCAAAATACAAGTCAGTATTCTTCATTTTCAACATCCTTTTTAAACCTGTTTTATTTATTTGTTTTTCATCTTTGTCTGAATCTCTGAGCTAAAATTGTTTTTTTCTTGGAATTTAAAAAAGATATCTGGATTTGATCTGAAAATGAGTTATTTTTTCTCTGTTTTGGTTTTAATAAAGTCTGTATTTCTGTGTGGAGGTGGAGGCGGATCTGGACCTGAAGAAGCTGAACGGGTGGCTGGACCAGATGAAGGAAACAACCGTGGCCACGTTTGTGCCGCGCTTCAGGGTGGAGGAAAGCTTCAATCTGAAGCAGAAGCTGCAGGAGATGGGGCTGAGCGACCTGTTCAGCGCTGAGAAGGCCAGCCTGCCAGGTGCTTCCAGCTCTTACTCTGACTCAGGCCCAAAAACCAGGCTGGACTTTGGTACTTTCATGTCTGAGTAGGAGCAGAATCTGGTGGGATCGATGGTTATCCGCTTACTCTCAGATCAGATCTGGAAAGAGTCATAAAACGTACTTATAATCACTTAAAATTTAATTACATTCAATTAAAAAATTAATGATTCAATTTTTTGTGCTCATTCAGACTTTTTTAGATATGTCTTATGTCAACTTTTTTCATACAATTCGATCAATCATAAAAATACATTGTAAATTATAAAGTTGTTCTAGCACCTATTAGGTTTGTTAAAACAAAAACATTTAAAGAGGTTTTTGATGAAAAGTTAGTTTGAAAAAACTAATTTGAAAGTCATTTACCAAAATATTTTTCCATTTTTTTAAATTTCATTAGTTCTTCTAGGAGTCTGGCCGAGCCGAACGTCAGATCTGTAAAGAATATTGTTCTTATTCTTGCCTCCAGAGCAAGAGCAAATGTTTTGTTTAAGATATGTGTAGGAGTGTGTAACTTGACATTTTATCTCATTGGACATTGTTTTATTGTTCCATGATTTTTTCGTGCTTTGGCGCCTCTAAACTCTCAGTTTTTGTTCTCTTTCCTCTGTTTGACTTTATTTCAAAGGATAAATTTGCTGAGATAACTTTGATCTATGATTTCCATGCACATATATTGATTGAACATGTTTCCAATTGTTCTGGATGGTGTTTAATCATTCTATTTCCTATCATTCCTTCTTTCAGGGATAATGGAAGATGGATCTGATGGGCTCTTTATATCTGACGCCTACCACAAAGCATTCCTGGAGGTGAGTCAGATAAAGTTGATCTGAAATAAAAAGGGGAACATTTTTTTCTTTGTTTTAAACTTTGATTTTTAAGGAATTACATCAGTTGATCAGTGGTCAGTTCTACTAATCTCTCTAAGCTCTAGAAAAGTGACCCACTCTGTGTCTGAGCTGCAGAACGTTGTTGCGTTGGAAGAGAACGCACAACCTAAAGCGTGCAGAAAACTGGTATCGCCAAGAACAAGCTAAATGTAAATGGAGGTTTCCATGGCCAAAGTTTCCTTTGTATCGATTCCTGATTCGCTGAAAAACTTTAGTCCTGCCATAACGCATACTTTGGTTTCAGTTTAAAATACGTTTAGATTGCATATTAATGGAAAAAAGATATGAATATAAATATAAAGTCTTATTGGCCAAGATGTAGTATATCATTCTAAAGATTTGCATGTGGATGATGAAGAGTTGAGTTTTTAATAATTTAGCTGGTGTGTGTGTCTGACAGCAGGATAAAACATTACTTTTGGTTTGCAGGTGAATGAGGAGGGCAGCGAGGCGGCGGCAGCTACTGCTGTGGTGGCAGTCGGACGCTCCATTAACTTTAATCGGGAAGTTTTTCAGGCGGATCGCCCTTTCCTTCTGATCATCAGAGAATCCACCATCAACACACTTCTGTTTGTCGGCCGTGTGGCCGACCCCTGCAACCAATAAAAACTGCTCAACACAATCAAGTGTTGGCTTGTAGTTTTGCTTTACCTTTTCACCTTCTACGTGTGTCTGGTTGTGTATGGATTTAATTTCAGATGACACATCAAGGGGAAATTACATATCTAAATCCCCCAACAGGTAGTGGGTCAGGGGGGCTATTTTTAAGGATGTGCCCTGAACATGGCTGCCATCTTGAGAGAAACCATACTGGATCAAGGGCAGGTTTTTCAATGCTAAGGCGGTCATGTATTCTACCAAAGAATAGAAGTGTCTCAAATCGAAAGCAGCAACCAGATTGGTTATATTTCTTTTGGTTCAAAGGTTAGCAACAGAGACAGCTGCACAACAGCCGGGAACACTGGTGTAATGCGCGGTTATTTGTTGTGCCCAGGACCAGGGGCAGCACACTGGACACCTCAAATGATTGGGCATCACCAGCAATGTTGCAGATATTGTTTCTGCATATGCTCTTAAACACATGAAGAAACTCAAAGATTAAAAGGCTAACACTAACTGTGTTACATTGCTGGAAGCTAATGACATTTTTGTCTGATTCTGAGTCGAGTTTAAAATGTGATCATAATAAAAGCATCCAGATACAGTACGTGTTACTGCTAAATGAGTACAATGCCTTGTTCTAATTGGGGTTTGTTTGTAAGACTGAACTTTGTCTTACAAATGCTTAAGAAGAAAGCCAGCCACTCCTAGTTGACACTTAAAGTGCTTTATTTCCTTTGAAGGAGATGCGACCTGTGAGTGATCTAGTGGTCATAGTGAAAGAAGCTTCTTCACATTTTTCTAAACTAATCAACCTTTGGCCTCACATCCTCCGCAACCCTCCACCAACATCATTTAGCAACAAAGACATGCAACATAAAAGATCTTCACATGAAACCTTTCAGGTTCTTCTAATACAGAGCTTATTAGGTACCTCCTTTAAAAAATGTACAGTATTAAAAGGTCTTTAGCTAAACTCCACCCTTTTCTCTGACTGACACATTTTCTGTTTTGATATATTAGGGTATACTTTGAGAAATCAACAGTCAAAAGTAATCTCATTAAGCAAATATGTCTAAATAATTTGATTTATAATTAGGCATGTTGCAATCAACGTTACTCGATATTTCTTGTCCTTAACATTAATTTCACACATTATGAAGTAAAAATAAAAATACAAAGCAAGTGGATTTAGACTGCCATCATAGAAACATTAAAACAAAGTTTGGCATTTTGTAGTAAAGCAGTTATTTGGAGAAAAACTAGAGTTTTGACTGACCCAAAGACACTGGAGAGGAAAATTATGATGGTCATGGTGGTGGTGGTGAGGTTTGGCTGTCTTTCACAGTTTGAAAATTAAATGAAGGCATTGGTTAAATGAAATTAGTCATTGGGGAACTGGGAGAGAAAGGTCGGATTTTGAGTTACTGATCCTTATAAGGTGACTTTGTTCAGGACATTTTGATCATTTAAGTTGGGGCAGTACTGAAGTTCCCCCTTTTGTGGGACAACCTGAAGTACAGTTACAAACAGTTTATATACTACTCCCCAAAATAGCAAATAAATATTCACAATGGCAATACATGTATTAGATAACATTACCGTGTTTTAAACTTGTAAGCAGTCATATCATCAATAAAAAAAAATTTTTTAAAAACAATCTGAAGCTCACCAATTGTTTAATTATAAACTAAGAAACATTATTACTGTCTTGGGGATGTTTGGAAGATTTTAAAAGGATTAAAAAATGTCTACTGATGCACCATATCATTATAGTTTATTCTTTCTTTAGCCTTTTTTATCTGGTTGATATGGTTTTGCCTTCAATGACTTTTTTCTTAAGCTCTGGTTCAGATTTACCAAATTTTTAAATGAAGAACTGCCAATCCAAATGACAAGTTTGGAGATGCTGCTTACAAGTGGAAATTTGAGAATTGATGAAACTTTGAACAATTTGTGGGACTCTAATAAAGACTTGTTTCTTCTACATTTTCAGCTTGTGTCTTCAAAGTGTTAGTTGTTATCAAGTTAATGATGGACGTGACTCTAATCCGGCTTTTCTCCCTGGTAGATCCCTTGAGCAGGACCAGAATGGACCTGCTCGGAGCAGCTGCTCTCTGATTGTAACTGGCTTGAAATGATGTGTTGCTAACAGTTAAGTTCTCATTTCTCTATGACACCTCAGTGCAGAAAAGAGAATGAAACTGACAATAAAAATGTATAATAGTAACATAAATTTAAAAAAATTAAAAGGCAGATCTGGGCATCTGTGAAACTCAACATCTTTTTTTTTTTATTCATTTAATCTGTTTGTTCATGTTGTTTTTCACCAGGAAAAACTGTTCAGGTTTGTAAGTTGAGAGAAAGGCAACATATCCAACTTTTCTGTTCATAATTTTACTTGAGATATTTAGATTTAAAAATGACTAAGCCAGAATTAACAGGATTATTTTTCAAACATTCAAATAAACCAAAGAATAACAGTCTAAATTTTATAGCTCCATTAGCTTGAAGGGAGGTAAAGAGCCAACAAAACATTTGCTAGCACGTTAGCTGGAGGGAAGCTAATGAAACTCAAGTTAAATTGCTCTAATAACCATCCTCTCTGTAACCGAGGTATTCTGGTACACAAACAACACAACTAATTTGTGTAATGACACAAACTGGGAGGTTTCCAAAGCGACACTTCCAAAATTGTGATAAAAAAGCATTAATTTTGAAAATGAACCATATTAGCTTTAGTTTAACTCTAGTTGTAAGCATGACTTCATAATTCCCTTCAGCTTCTTAAGTAAACAAATTATAGTAAATTAGATGTAAATAACTAGATTTCTAAAAGATGACTTAATTTCAAAAGTTGTCTTCTAGCTTTGTTTTACTGTTTCAACTTTGAGTCTTAGCAAAAGCAAATAATTCTAATTGTGCGGTGTAAAAATTACCAGCTCAAATTGAGTGATTGGGATTCTACAGTTTGAGCATGTTGTAACTAATGGTACTGATTAAGAATTGGATTATGGATTATTTATGCTGCACTGTCAGCTTTTTTAACCTGAAAGATTACAAAATACAGCATGTCTTTCAAGAAGGTGGTTGTTTTTAAGATTAAGTCAAAATTGTATGTTTGATATAGACCTGTGACAAAGTCACGTTTCATATATCTAACATAAGGTTAAACTGGTAAGGTATTTGATCAGTACTGTAATACACAACATTCTGGAGATCAAAATGAAAATCGAAAGTGTAATGTTAAGACCATAACTTTCTAAACAAACTAAAACCTGTACTCCTTGTGGCTGCAGCACACCTCAAGAGGTTATATGGTCTTTAAGATAAATTTCGTTCTATACTGCCCAGCCCTGGTTTTTGTTTTCTTTGTCCTCTTTGTTATCCAGAGGGATGTTTTTAACCTGCAGTTTGTGTGTTTATTTACAGGTGAGTTTAGTTTCTGCAGTGTGCAAACTGCACTGAGGTTTAGCCGTTAACGTTCTGCTACGTAAGGAAAAGAAAACACCCACTTGACTAAATACAAGAAGAAAGTCTGTATACCTGATAGATCCTGATTAAGCCTGAAGTGTGAGTGTAGCGGTGGCTCTTGCAGTGGGATCCGAGAAGAAAAAAATCTATTCACTTGGAGTGTGAAAAGAGCCGCTGGCTTCACTTGCATAAGAACGTTTACCGTCCACTGAAAATCTAATTCACAGTCCTGTAGAAAACAGTAACAGCCGATCCGTGTGCTACCAGCCAATCCCCCACACATCTATTACATTATCCATTAAAAACAAACATCTTAGTAGTTTAAATACATCTATGTCTGATAATATGTGTAGATTTGTCATTGTTCAGCTTTTATAAAATGTTTTTCGACCCAATGTCTCGCTTGCTGTTAAGTGCTGAAGTAATTTGGCGTTTCTCTGGGCCCATGTGGCCACACCATTTGTCCTTTGGTTGCCAGGTGGTTTGGCCTGCTTCCATCATCAAGCAGGTGAACCTCAAACTCTTCTTTTTGAGTCCAGCTCCTTGGCCTGGCTACTACATCCATGTGGTCTCTCAGAGTCTGGCTCCTGCTCTCGTTGCTTTCTGATCAACGTGCCCCCAAATCAAAATGCCATCAACGAAGCACTATCTCTACTGCACTCTCAGTTAAAGCAAATATTCTCGTTATGTTTCTGTTCAGAACCACTCTTGTTTTCAATGTTTAGCACTTATTTTTCCTTTTGAAAGCTTGAAATATATGTAAACGTATCTGCTAATATTACGCCTAAACTACAATGTACTTTTTAATACTAGCATATTTGTGAAGCAGGTAATTAGCTAGTGAGACTGTTTTTAAAAGCACACGAATTCTAATATTCACTACCGTCATTGTTCAAGTAAAGTTTTGGTTTTATATTCCCAGTTGTTTTACAGATATATCATAAACACTGATTGCTGAAAAACAGGCAAGGTTTAGGCACACGATGTATAGAGGAATTTAGTCTATTGACATTATTTTAGATATTAAGAATCGCTTCAAATATGTCAGCTCTGCCCATTATGTTTTCTCAAGCTACCCTTTAAAAATCAACTGTAAAGTCTCTTGCAGAGAGTAAGTCGGTTGCAAAAAGAGAATAAAGCTGCAAATTACACCATTACTCACCAAAATCTGTAAACCAACGAACAGTAAGATGGTTAGCTAAGATGGCTCGTTAGTTGTTAGCTCAAAAGTCATGCGTTGACAAACAAGATCAGCCAACTAGTCAGTTATGAAAAGTTTAGTCACAGGGCTAATTTAACTAAATGTTAACTATAAAAAAATAAAAAAAACATTATCCAAAAATGTTATAACTGTCAAGTTAGTTAGCCAGTGAGGAAAAGCCACGAATAATTAGCATATAATTTGTGAGATAAAAATATATGTTAGCATTTTATCTTAATTTTCTGAGTTTTAACATTCAGATTCTCTTTATTTATCAGTCAATATCAATTGGTGTGTAAGAAAATGGTCAGTTTTAATAAGTATAATAATCATTACCTGATGGTAAACTGCCACTATCAGTTCATCAGCAGTAGTGAAAAATGTTAGCTACATTAGCAGTGATAATCTTTGCTTTCAAGCACTGATCTTTGTGAACATGGGTACATTAATCATAACAGCCAGCGGCCAAGAGCCTGCCAACCTGCCGTAATTGTTATCAAACTTCCAAAATCCAAAATTCATTACTCAAATTCCAGAAAAGCAAAGTAGGAAACAGGGGAAACTTCTCAATAATTGGCTTATGGTGTTAACAGCATGGTGTATCTCCTGTACTGCAGTGAACTTATTAGTGCATTAGCTAAACTGTAAGAAGACGTTTTGGGTTGAGTGCAGTAGATTTAATGCCTGATGGATTTGATCGGGTCTAGACGATGCCTCCTCCGCTTTAAGCTTTTGCTCTCCATCACACGTTGTTAGAGCAAGAAACCTCACGAGAAAAACTAACAAAAGAAAATAATAGTCATGCTTGTTTATAAAAATATAAGAGAAAACTGACGGTGATCTCTGTGTGAGTGGGGCTGGGCCCCCCCGGTGGTGGTGTGCTGTGCAGCAGCTGTATTGCGTAGTGATGAGAGGTAATTGAGCTTTGTAGCTTATCTGAGGTTATACACTGTCCTGTTATCCTGCCATGAATTTGTTCAGTCAACATCCTGATCCACTCTAGTCTATAAGATCCTAAGAACGTAACACTGCCAGTACTCTACAGTTCATCTGAAAGACTTCCACAGTTTACAGCCAATTTAACTAACCCAGTGTGATTGGACTTCCTATCAAGATGATGTCTTCAAATGTCCCATTTTTAAAAGTTTAAACATTTTCTAATACATATTTAGCTCATATTAAACATTTGACATGAACAATTTTTAAGAGTTTTTCAAGAAAGAATGGCCACTTTATGAGACCTAAAGCCAGAATTCCTTGTTTGCTATTAATTTCTACATTTCTTTCTGTTTGGACCTGTTTTAAGGAAAGTCAAAATCATGTAGCCAAATAAATTACAACTAGCTATTAAAGAGCCATCCTTAGTTTTTTACTATACAACTTTTTTCTCATTATTAAGAGAAATACACATAATTAAAAGTAAGAAAAGTGTCAAAAGTGAATTTGATAAATCACAAATGATAACTGATAATTGACGGCCAACTCTGTTACCACAGAATGGAAAACAGATTTGGATTGGTTTGGATCTTAAATTTGTTGGTTTCTCAATTTGACATGACTGTTAGTGAAATACTTGGAGTACTGCCTGGTTGCAGCAGACCTCTGAGATACTGAAGATGGGTTTGTAAACTAAATTATAAACAAAGTTTTAAAATCTATGCCGTTAATGAGGTCACACGTTCCTAAATTCTGACAGATCGAGATATTTGAAGTCAACATCTTGCCCTTTTATAAACTGAGAAAAATGTCCCATGTAAATCTGAGGACAGCAAAAATGTCCTATACGATGAGGTACGTAGTGTGAAATTGTGAAATCAGACTTTATCCATCAAATTGACATCCGATCACACTGGAATTCAACTTTTGCAGCTGAATTTTCTCTCTGAATCTTCTACCTTGACCTGTGTGGCACTTTCGCGCAAGGATTTTTATTGTTATTACCTTTAACCTGACGGCTCCAGATTGTCTCAAGGCAAACACAAAGGATTTGAACCGGTAAACTGGCACTGAGTAGTTTGGCAAAGTCTCCAATAGACAGACGGTTGTGATGCTGCTTTGTGAACCTGAAGATACAAAAGTAGAAATCTGAAACATAAACTAAACGGAGGCAAACGAGAACCACTGAACGGTGTGGTGTATGAGGTTGTTGGAGTGTGTGGAGTTTCTTCATTGTAGCTTAATCTGTTCTGTTTGGTTAGTGAAGGTAGATGCGGTTTAAAGCGGAAAAATCTCGGTTCGGACTCTGGGGTGTCCGTTGACCTCCGGGGGTTCAGCTTCCTGTTAGCTTCAGGTGCAACAGGATCAGACTGGCCCTTTGGTTCTGTCACCTTCCACCCTGACCTCAACCCTAGCCTCCACCTCACTGTGAGGTCAGTCGGGCCCGGTGGTGGAGACGGAGGCTTGGGGACCCTCTCCGTACTGGCCTCCCCCGCCGCTGCTCCCACCCCCTCCGCCCTCGGGCTCCTCTTGGCTGGGGGAGGCCTCGTCGCTGGGGCCTCCCCTGGAGGTGACGGAGGCGGTGGTGGTCTCGGGGGAGGCGCTGTGGGCCTCTTGGGGGGCACAACCTGGGTGGTTTTTGCGGAAGTGTTGGTTGAGGATGGCCTGGAAGGGGAAGCTCTTCCCGCAGACATGGCAGTGGAAGGGCTTGTTGCCGGTGTGCTTGCGGATGTGGTACTCCAGCTGGTCTTTGCGGGTGTACTTCTTCCCACAGATGCGGCACACGAACGGCGTGATACCCATGTGCAGACGCATGTGGCGGTCCAAGCTGCCTTTCTGGTTGAAGGACTTGCAGCAGTAGATGCAGGTGAGCCGAGGGTTGTAGCGGAACCAGCGGTCTCCGACCTGCTCCCTTAGGTATTCCTCATATCCACCCATATCAAACGCTGTATGCTCTTCACCCTGCAGGGGAAAATAAACCATTGTTTGAGCTGAGAGCAGAATTTTAATCACTTTTTATTCCATCGTCACTCCCAGCTAAAGTAACGTTTGGTAAGAAACTCCTAGAGTCACATTTTAATGGGAGTGGTGTGTCTAGATTGTCCTTTTTTATTGTGTAGGATACTGATCAAACATCTGCAATGGATCTTTTGAGAGTTGAACAACCAATTCTAAATGTTGTTATGGACCTGAGTCGTCTTGAGTATTTTTAATCCTAGGAGCCTGAGTAAACTACTCGCCATAGCTGCCATCTTGAGAGCTGCAATATTGGATCAAAGGTCATTTTTCCAATAGGAATTGTACATTGAACACAAACTTTTCTCTGTTGATAACTGTTGAATGTTGACAAAAAATGAACAGATATTGTTGGTTTTACAAGTTCATAGTTGCCCCATCACGTGGGTTGACTGTGCAGTCAAAAATTGAGAAAAGGGCAGGAATCAGACCATGCCTTGGTTGAAAGCATTTGTTTCAATTGTGATATTTAAAAAAAAAACAACATAATACAGTTAATTTAGTTCTAAACATATCTAGAAAATGTTTACTTTTACTTTTGCTGTTCCCTTCATGATATTTCTCCCCTCTAGAGCTCCATGAAATGACTAATCAGAATTATACAACTAAAGTGATGATGTCAGTTTGTGACTTTTTGGACAGCTAATAGCTGCATTCCTTAACTGGCAGCACTAGATCCGGTCGGGGGGACGAACCGGCCTCACCTGCCGTGTTCGTACCTGTGAGCTGGGCTGCCGCAGTTCGTCCGCCCTGCTCGGAGACTCGCTCTTCGCCCTCTGCCGCTCCGTGAGGACGACCACGCTGCCGGTCGGGCTGAACCTGAGGCACAGACACACATGGTCAGACGTCTCCCTGCGGCGGAGGGAAGGCGCCGTCGGGGGGACTCACCTGTCGGTCTCACTGAAGCTGGAGGACGGCTGCACGCCGCGAGCCCCCAGCGGCGCCGTCACCAGCGTGCTGCGTCCAGACGTGTCGATCATCACGGTGGTCCCCTCCTCCACCGGGCCCCCCTCCTCCTGGTGCTCCCCGGCTCCGATCCACTCCTCCATCCTCTCGGTTTTGACCCGCACTCCGTCCGCGGCCCCGCCCTCCTCGGCGCTGCCGCTCCTCTCCGGCTCGCTGCTGGTCTCCACGTACCACTGGCCGGCCCGGTTTATCCGGAGGATGGGCTCTTTGCTTCGGCTGCTGGCGGCCCCGGGCTCCACGGCGGGCGGCGGGCTGAGCGGCTCCTCCGCCGGGCTGACCGCCTCGCACGCCTCGCCGGCTCCTCGCGGGCCGAGCAGCCGCAGGCCGCCGTGGTGACCCGCCCCCCGCACCACGGCCTCCAGGGTCCTGCTGCTCCTGGGGCCCCTTACCTCGTCCTCCCTGGACTCCTCGTCCAGGTCGGCCAGGCTGATCTTCAGGTGGATGCCCTCCAGGATCTGCGTGCAGCGGTCGATGATGTGCTGCATCTGCAGGAAGCTGGCCGCCGTCAGGTAGCTGATGATGTCGGCGAGCTGCAGGCAGAGGCGGCCGGTGTAGCAGAAGGTCAGCAGCTGCTCAAACACAGACGGGTTCCGGATGACCGTCAGCGACACCGTGCTCATCTGGCTCAGAGACATGTGGTCGCGGAAGTACGGCGAGCTGGCGGCGAGGACCACCTTGTGGGCGCGGAAGCTCTGGCCCTGAACGTTGACCACGATGTCGCAGAGGCGGCCCTGAACGCGCAGCTGGTTCAGGTGAGACAGGACCGAGTTACTGAAGTCTGGGATATCCAGCTGGATGCTGCCGGAGCGCTCCATGCTGCAGCAGAACCACAACCGGCTCAGAACCGAGCAGCCGGTGACGCAAACTGTGAAATAAGAGGAAGGTGTTTGGTTTGTCACATGCTTGAAGACCAAAAGTGCCATTACACGTAGAAAAATCCATAAAAACGAACATCTTTAGCGTCCAAAGAGAGGTCCAACTCTCAGCTTAATGCTCAGAAAATTATTTCTACAACCTCCAAACACAGTTTAAACTCTGAACCATCAAAGAGCAACAGGTTTCATGGAGCTACGGCAAAGATTCACTTAACTAGCAGTAAAAGAAGACCAAAGTCCTGCTTTATGTTCCACAAACATCCTCACAAATCCTGCCTTACCTTTGCTGCCCTGCTTCCAAAGCTGACAGAAGCCAAATCAAAGCGTATTTAGGGAAGAACCCCCCTTCTCCCCCCCAGAAAGCTCTGAGAGCAGTTTGCCGTGTAAAATCAGCATTTCCTGCTCCGTTACATCACATTAAAGAGATCTGATTGGACCACGGCCAGTTGCAGTCATGGTGTGTCTTTGGCTCGTACAGAGTAAAAGAGAAATGCTCAGTTTAGTTTAACCTGGAACCCCAAAAATACTCTTAAATGGGGCTGAACAGGTTTAAGATCAAATTCTGTGACTGTCATTGGATTTAAGGCCGTTTAATGTTAATCCCTGGACTGAAGGCTCGTCAGGTACAAGTAGAAAGCTTCCAGATTTGATTTGACATATCACAATCAAGCTATGTTCAGATGCAGGTTTGAAAACCTGAGCAGTGGTGCTATGTTCTTGGAACGTGTTGATGATATTTCAGCTTTTCAAGCCTCCTCCCAATCAGATGTTCAGGTGGATCACAGATCTGATCTCATTCCTGACGGTCAGGAGCTGAATTCTACAGAGCAGATAGCTGAGCAAACCCACCCTCTTCTCCTGTTTTGTTTAATTTTGTTCCATTTATAAATACATTTCCTGACATTTTGTGTTGTTGCTCCTTTGGGGATGGATTTCACCTACTTTAAGACCTGGTGATGATGAGATTCTCCTGGAGAATCTCGCTGTTTTCTATTCCATATATTCTGATTAGGTTGAAACTGGTGCAGGGAATCAGGTCAGATTCAGCCTGACAGGACACAGATTTCAGTTTGACAGTGATTCAAATGATCAGATCGGAACCAGCTGTAGAGAAAAAAAACCCAGTTTGCGTCAGGGTACCGGTGAGGCTCCAGGTGTGCAGCCGGACTCACCTGAGGGAGGGCTAACGGGGCTGGTGGGGGTGCTGCGTTCAGGTTCCCGTCGCGGCTTCAGGCCTGCCGGTCACCGTGCATCACCGGCGGGAGAGTGGATGGCGGCGGCTCGGTTCGGCCGGGTTCGTTTCCCCCGGTCTGCTCGGCTCGGCTCGGCGCGGCCCGGCGGGCTGCGGCTCCGCCCGCCGCTCCTCCAGGCTGCGGAGCTCCGCGGCTAGGGCCGGTGAACGGAAGCTGGGCTCGGCCTCCGGTCCGTCAGCAGCCGCGCTCCCGGCATTCCGCTGGAGGTCCGGCTCGGTTCGGTGCGGGACCGCTGCTGCGGCTTCTCATCTTCCTTTTTCGGGGGAGAAGGGCCGAGGCTGCAGGAAGGAAGGAGAGGAGGAAGAAAATGCGCGTGGCGTCATGGGAAACGTAGTTCAAACTCTTGGAAGGAGCTAACCCGTTAGGCGGGTTGTTGAACTACATTTCCCAGCATTCACCTGTCAGATGAGGCGTCATGACGGCACTTAGGGAGTTTGGCAAAGTAGAATACTTCAGTAAAAGTCCAAATACAAGGACTGTGGTTAAAAATTGTATTAATGTTATGTGTTATATTACTAAGCATTCATAATGATTAAATAAGTGCTAAACTGGAGAGTTAAATAAAGAAAAAATGCTCAAAGTGAATCTCTGCTATGAGCTCCTTCATTCTCCACCACAGCCTGAACCCTCTCCAACCAGCTCTGGGTCCTTTCTTTAAGGAGTCTTCAGGAATAGTTCTCCAGGCTTCTTGAAGGACATCCCAAAGCTTTTCTTTGGATGTGGACTGCCTTTTGTTCCGTTCTCTGTCAGATGATCCACACTGCTTCAATATTGAGGAGCTCCGGCTCTGGGATTCTCAGGATTCTTCCATCCGTCAGACCTGTTGCCACTCATTTTCAGTCCACTTCTGACCCAGGCTGAAATCTGGTCTCAGTGATTAGTTGACCTCCCTGTGGAATGATCTAATGATAACAGTACTCCATAGGAAGTGTAAGACAATTGTCTCCAACATCTGAGATAGCAGAAAATATTTTTTTTTTTTATTGTTATAAACAGAGATGTGTCATCAATACAGAGAGCATTATTTAGGGTATTTGTGTTAAAAATACTATCCCCAGACTCATTTCATGCTGTTTCTGGTTGCAGCTGTGAGCCCCAGGCTGCTGTTGGTCATCATGATGGTGATGTTTCCTCCATTGGCGCCAACAATCAGTCCAGCAGTCATTTCCAAACGCTCCAATCTAGTGATGATTCCCTGACACCTCACAGTCAGCAGAGGGGGCAGCTTTACTCTGATCTGCAAGAATCAAACCCACCAACAGTGAATATACAGCATCTCGTTTTTATTTTTGAAAATTATGACTGTGGCAGGAAATTCTGGGTGCTCACGCATATTTTTCCAAGTTAGTTCCGAGTTAGTGTGCATTTTCTGTTTAGTCTCCATGTGGCGTTGTGCGGGACTGACCTGTCTAGGGTCTACCTGCTGCCCACTAAATGACAGTGGGATAGGCTCAAAGACCTACCGTAGACCTTACTAAAAATAAGAGGCTATAGTCCATCACAGGTCAAAAGTCACAGGTTAAAAGATAAAAAAATTACTTGATCTTTTTCTAGGAGACTCTTATAACTCATAGATGATGAACATTAGGTATGTAGTTAATCAACAAAATTCTAAAAAAACAACAACAACCTACACCTCATTGCAATTAATGTTCAATTAGTGCACGAACATTTTTACATCTGCAATTCTAATCGCTTGCTGTTTGTCCCTATTTTTAAATTCTTTTTTTTGTTCATTTTATTTAGTCAATAATGTCATACATATATTTATATTTGACATTTCTATCTATACTGACTGCATATTTCTTTTGCCACAGAAACATATGACATATTGTATTTGAACTCTCTGTGTATGTCGCGTGTTCCTCACCACTAAGTTGCTCGTATGTAAAAAATATGTGGTCAATTAACCAAATTCTGACTTCTGACCAGAGTGCATTTGTGAGCCATGAAATTGTAAACAGATGCTCTTTGCAACCTTACCAGCTACCGAAAGCTGCCGCTGGTTGCTGTGCCTGGAGCGGATAGAGCGGTGCATGTCGGGGTCGTACGTGCACGTCAAGTTGAAAGAGAGCAGCGGGGAAGGCCTCTCCCAGATGGCGATCTCCTCCCCGGTGAGGTTTCTCCTGCAGGGGCCCCACTTAAAGGAATACCCGTTTTTATAGAAGTGACACTTGTCTACAAAGTCCACGGGAGGTGTGCAGGTGACCTCGATGCTCTCGCGGCGTGATATGATGCACCGGCTGATTGAGAGGGTGGGACTGGGCCCAGTACCTGCAGAGAAAACCTTTGATGGGTTCATGAAAATTGGGTCATACAAATATGACCTCAATTTAAATTTCAGACAGATTATTACTATGTGCCTCCCAGAGACCTAACTAAACAGTTAGGACTGTGCTCTTGAAGGTGACATATTCTGTAAATGTTCCTTCTTTGTGCTCTAGGGGGCGAGTTCCTCATTTAAGGAGCCGTTCTGATTTTCAATTAACTCTTGCGTCCTTAAGTAGGCTCCACTCAAAGTAGCTGATAAATCATTACTTGTGTTTACTTCCTCATTTACTGTTTAATTTGGCCACAGCTAACACTAACAGCTTAAACCCCTAGTGAATATTTGCTAAATTTGAACAGACATTGTGAAAAAAAATCCTGTTTTGCAGACCTCAAAAAGACCCCAGCAAATGCACTGTTCACTGTACCCCTGAAAAAGGAGGGAATCGCCATAGCAACCAGTGAGACAAATATTCCATCATGTAGCCTGTAGACTGTTTTTTCTCACCCCAGACGGTCACGCTGGACCTGTCGCTGGACTTTGAGACAAACTCCTGGAGCGTGTAATCGCAGTAGATGGAGACGGTGCTGCCCACCTCGTGTGTCCCCAGCAGCTCCCCTGACGACAGGCAGAAGTCACACACATAGCTAGTGGCTGTCATGGACCTGAAGGCCACCTTGTTTTGGCCTCTGAAGAGGCGGCAGCTCCCTCCGAGGTAGTCGACCGGGAGCGTGCAGCTCACATTCAGTGACTCTCCGTCTTCGATCTCATGGCTATCCAGTATAATTTTTGGTTTGTCTAAAAAAGAGAAGAAATGTGCAGATATGTATGTATATCACTTTGCTGATATAAAAATCACCCTGTTTGCTGCAGAACAGAAACCAGAGACCCAGCATGTCAAAGTTATCTGTTATCTGTACAATATCTGTTTTGACACTTTTTTATGCTATAAACTAGATATGAATTTTGGTCATATTTGTTAATCATTTGTACGCTTACAGAGCAATGACAATAAAATAAAAGTAATGTGTAATGTTTAGGAATGAGTAGTTTTTTAAAATATATATATACACACGCGCATTTGTTCTTTTTTGTATTTCAAATATATTTGAAATACAATAAATTGTAAGAAATTGTATCGAATTTTGTCAAATGACTGCAGCATATTGTGACCAGCTGGACTCACCTGACCACACGTACCTGCCGGCTGCTGCGTGGCCTGTCAATCCAACAGAGACAAACAGTCAAGGCAGGTTTTTTGTCCTAAAACAGAGACACCAGCATCATGCTGGACAACACCCTGAACAGCTAACAAGGACTATTTAGGGAAAGGAAGGACAAGTAAAATACAACCCCAGGGTAATCTTACCAAACACGGTTTGAATTGGTATTGAGAATTGATTACAAAGTGAATAAAATCCCAGTTTATTCAGTTTTGAGCTGCAATGATAATTGATTTGGATCTGGATCATTTATAACCTGCTGAGAAACTTCAGTCTGTGACATGTTGATGGAGGAAATTATGCCCTCTAGTGGACATAGATGAAACTGCATATACAGTTCTTTTTTTTTTATTAGAGTTTTCTTTATATTATATTTGATAACTCATTATCCCTTTCCATTTTTTATGTAATCACGAACAATAATCTTGCATTAAAAATGCTGTTCAGCTCAGTGAAGAGCAGCTAAAAGGGGAATTGTTCTCTTGATGATTTATTAGTCCTTCCTAGAACATAAAAAAGCAGAAACTCACAGCAGAGGCTCAGCGTGAGGAGCAGAATCAGATCCATCGGGGGAAATTTTGAGGGACAAATCCAACCTCAGATCAGTTCTGGTTACTCAGGAGGTCCTCTGAGAGTCAGGTTACTGACCGGCTGTTTGTTTGTGAAGCCTCGTCCCATCAGCTGAAGGACAAAGTCTGCCCTTCCTACGAGCGTCCCTGTCTGTTTGTAATGATGTTTCCTTTTCTGTTTTCACTGGGATTCCTCTGAACTGGACCTCCAGTCGGAGGAGGAATTTGACCTATGTCTCTGTCCCCGGGTAGGTGCGAACACACGGGGTCAGAGATCAGCAGCTGGGTCGAACATTCAACCTCATTAGCAGCGACAGTCAGGGGAGACCCACAAGCTGAGACCCAGACAGCTTTATAATCTGATGCTTCCCCCTGAAACAGGATAGATTCCACCCCAAGGGGGACATCAATGGCTGGAGGGTATACAATATATCCATTCTTACATTTATTAACATTTCTATACGGTGGAAAACAGTTGGAGCCCATCTTTAATATTTCTCCTCTTAAATCCTAAAGCAGCTTCCCTGACACACTGAGTCTCTGAGGATATCCAGTTTGTAAATAAATGTGTTTAGGAACAATGTTCCTCAAGAAAAGATTGGAAGAGGTTTGGATATTTCTCCCTTTACAGAGCAGAATATCATTAAAGTATTCAAGGAATCTGGTGGAATTTCAGAGTGTGATTACTGTGGGAAACCTCGGACAGCACCAGGATACAGATTTACAGTGCCTGATGACACTTCAGACTACACAAAGAGGCACAAAACAACTACAGACACAAAACAATCAGAGACACAAAAACGACCACTAAGAGACACAAAACAGCAACCAAGAGACTAATTAGCATAATAATGCCATTTGATAAAGATAACAAAGACTAGTAAAGTGGATGTTTTCTTGCAATTATGACCTAGATTCAACTTTTTCGTTGTCTTTCTGCCTAGTTTTTACATTGTGAGCTGGTTTTGTTGCGTTTTGTTTGAAAAATATTCCCTTTTTCCCACATATCTATACCAAAACTATTAGTTATGTGTTAATTTCCTATATATAAAAAAACACTGCTTCTATTTAGCTTTTCTTTTTTTTTTTGTTCAGGTAATCATGTTTATATCCTTTCCCGTGGTATTTCAGGAGATGTTTGGACATGACTGGTTCAGACACAAACGGCGTGTTTCTATTTATGTCTTTATTAAGTGCTAACAAACAAACATTCAGGAGTTAAACAGTGCAGGCAAACAGATTTCAGGCTGGTCCGTTCAAAAACTGTACAAAAAAAGGAATTAATTGATTAATCAATCAGCTCCTGGCATATAATGAGCAGAAGTTGTAAGAAATTGGAATCCAATTCTCTCCAAACGTTTAGGTTTTATCTATTTACAAAGTTTTGGTAGGAATGGGCATCTATAGCTGAAGTATGGCCAAACAGAACAATTGACACAAAAAAAAAAGAGAAATGTATTCTTGTCCGTTCTGCTCTCCGATATAAATTAATCCACTACGTTTTCACTACTAACAACGACAGCAACGCACAGGTACAAAACACAATCTGACCCACAGATTCTACAACTTTTTTACAAAAAGCATCAGAAATACTCACAGATTCAGAGTTCAGCTGCTGTTTTAAAGAGAGAAAACGTTTAGCTATTTTGATAGCAATCTTGTCTTTCAGTCACATTTAAAGGGTAGTAAACTAGGTTTATTTTCCTAAATTTGAGTCAGGCATCCATCCCTCAGGGGATCGTCCCATCATTGTCAGTTTATACATCAATTACCTTCCAGAGGTCAGATTTATGGTGATTGCACATTTTTTCTAACCAAGCTAACCAAAAATGTCGGGCCATACAAAAAACAATAACTTGATCTTAATTTATTGCTATTTCTATGAATTAATGGCAAACTTATTCAGCAAGTTACAAGCTGCACTTTCAAATCTGAATTGCTGTGGGAGGCTGAGAAACATCTGTCTGTGCCTTGATATACTTAAAAACAATTATGTAGTTAATTAGTGGCTCTTTTCCACTAGTACCTATTCGACTCTTGTTGGTTTCTGCTGTGTTCCATTACAAGTCCAGATCCAAATCAAATCCAGACCCCAAAAAAGTGCTGCTAGCTAATAGAAACCCTTAAAAATCCAAATGAGCCACACCGAGAAGGTATCAGGGGAAAAGTACCAATTGAATGAGTCATAAGAGTCGCTGAGGGGTTAGGATGCCTCTGGTTCCACCTTTGGATGTTCAGGTATGTCCAACAGGGAGCAGCCCCCAGGACTGACCACCGTGCTGGTCGGAGCAGCCGTTTACCTGATGACGGTCACAGAAACCATAAAATAAGTGCCAGATTTTTAAAAAATTTTAAAAAAAGATTTTTAAATACAGATTTATTGAGTGAAAATTAGCTGCAGTTGGAGTGGGAGTTGCAAATAAAAGACTTGGCTTTTTAGGCTTTGACAAGAAACTTAAAAGTGATTTTTTTGGACACAGACAGCTTCACCATTCAAACATCCATCCATTGTCTGAACCGTTTATTCCCAAATGGGGTCATGGGGGAGTGGAGCCTATCCCAGTAGTCAACGGGCGAGAGGTGGGGTCAGCCTGGATGGTCTGTCGGTCCATCGCAGGGCCACACCCCATTAAAGCATAAATTACTATAAATATAAAGTGTTTTTTTTTCAGGGTGGACTGGTACTGCTAGTTGGTGCAGGAGAACAGGGTCATATGAGGACCATCCATCTGTTTTCTGCTTGTCTGGGTCTGGGAGGTGGGGCAGGACCCTGGCTGGGCCTGGGTCCTCCCTTTGGGACATGTCCAAACACCTGAACTGTGGGAGCTGGGACTTCTCTGGGAGTCTTCCACACTATTAAAATTAATAAAGATGCGGCCGGTAGAAAAAAGGTCCAAATGTGATGGAAATATTGTAGAAAAGTGCTAAAATTTGTGACTTCACTTTCACTTGACACAAAAAAAAGTTGGATTTTAAATTTTTTGCAAAAAGAAAAAAGTTGTAGACTAAAACTTTCATTAAGATATGTTTGAAAAATGATTTCACTTAAGTCTTCTATTGGTAGAATAACACACTAATTTTGTCTCAATTTGGAAATTTCCTCCAGTTTTAAATCCTTTTCTTAATCAGTTTTGAAAGATTTGATGCCCTTTTTTGGCTTTATTGTGGATTGTTTCATTTCTTGATGAAAAAGTTGTAAAATTATTTCTTAATTTCAACACCTAAAAATTCCTGTTGGGTGTTAAAATCCACATTTCATTTCAGGAAAAAAGAGAAAAAGCAGCTGAGCTATGAATTCAGACGTCCATTTCTGTACGTGAGAGTGGAAAAGAAAACAAACACATTTCCATGAATTAATTTGCGTTTCTTAAATATTGGACAGCTGTGTGTTTAAGCGCTACATGTTCTAGCTGATCTTAGAGGGTGAGTATACAGTCCAACTCTTCTAGCGGGGTCACTTCAGCTCAGGAACCTTCAGGATGCCCCGCCGGGCGCCAGTGGTCAGCCGCCGGGGCGGGTCAGGGAAATGTTTGTCCGGGCCCTGCTCTTGAGCGTTCTGACTCTGAACCCCGTGCAGAAGGCTAGCTGACGTAAACCCGCTGACGGTTGTGAGCTAACAAAACAGCGTGGACCTCCTCTAACGCACTGCTTCTGGTTTCACCAGTTCCAACGTGTCCGTGAGTGCTGTGCGTCCCGATTGGCTGAGGGGTCGGTCTTCCCCCGCCACAGCCGGTCGGCCTCCCCCCGTTTAGGACGACGAGGTGACGTTCCCCGAGGACACCGCCGTGGTCTCTTTGGGCGAGTACTCCGCCTCCTCCTTGTTGGGGTGGGAGGAGTTGTCCGACTTGCTGCGGCTGAACTCCGCCCCCATGATGGGCCCGGTCAGCTTGGCCTTGGGCCGGAGGCAGGCGGTGCAGCACATGAGCGTCTTGAGGAACGCCCGCCGCATCTCGTTGCTGGTCAGCGTGTAGATGAGCGGGTTCATGGCGGAGTTGAGCACGGCCAGCGCCAGGAACCACTCGGCCTTGTAGAGGATGGGGCAGCTGAGCGTCTCGCAGGCCACGTCCAGCAGCAGGAGGATGAAGAGCGGCGCCCAGCAGGCGATGAAGCAGCTCAGGACGATGATGACGGTCTTCAGCAGGGCCAGCGACTTCTCCGAGCTCTTGCTGTTGGCGCCGGCGCCGCCGCGGCCGTTGGACGCCTTGCGGAAGACCAGCTTGCGGCTGCGGGTGCGCACCAGCGCGTAGATGCGGGCGTAGAGCACCACGATGGCCATCAGGATGATGCTGAAGACGGTGGTGCAGAACAGGATGTAGGCCTTGTGGTAGAGCGGCAGCACGGTGGAGCACTGCGCCATCCTGTGGATGCAGTTCCAGCCCATGACCGGCAGGCCGCCCAGCACCGCCGCGATCATCCACACGGTGCTGATGAGCAGGAAGACGCGGCAGGTGTTGCCGTTGTTGTGCAGCTTCATCTTCAGCATGGTGAGGTGGCGCTCAATGGCGATGGCCAGCAGGCTGAAGACGGAGGCCGCCAGCGCCACGAACATGCTGCCCTCCCGGAAGAACCACTGCGTGGGGGTCAGCTTGTAGGTGTTGGCGCCCGACAGCAGGATGTTGGCGGTGTAGACCACGCCGGCCAGCAGGTCGGACAGCGCCAGGTTCCCGATGAAGTAGTACATGGGCTTGTGGAACTTCTTCGTCCTCCAGATGGTGGTCAGGACCAGGATGTTCTCCAGGATGATGAAGCAGCACACGATGATGAAGACCACCGAGTCGGCCTTCAGACCCGAGTCCTGCTGGGTCTTCCGGAACTTGCCGGTGTAGTTGTAGTGTTTGGCGATCAGGTCGGAGTAGCTGGGCTCAGCCATGGCCGGCAGCTGCAGCAGGAGTCCAGCAGGGGGCGCTGCGTCCTCAAACTTCAGGCCTTCATGTCGGGTGGTCACCCTGAGGAGGAGCAGAGAGAGTCCTGCTGCCGGAGGGGGTCATGGTCCTGCAGACAGAGGGAGGAGGTCTGGAATGACTGCTCTGACTTCAGACCAAACCAACATTTAAAGTCACAAATGAACAAACATGGCCTTTTGAGGCTTTCAGAATCTTTCAGATCTCCCTTTCTGATAAACTAAGAAACTATCAACTGCTTCTCATGTTTAAAGATGCATTTCATTCGACTTAAAAGACCTTTTAAACTCAAAGATGATGATTTATTCTGTAAATTCTCTCAGAGACCAGCAGAGGATTCCAAAAACTGCTTTAATAAAACTTTAAACGGGTCATAATCACCTTTACAGAGGAAAAAACACTCCAAAACTGCCCAGTGTGCAAACATCTAAACCTAAAATCCTCTTTAAGAATGTTGAGGATGCCAGCAAAACCAACAGCCTCCATCTGATACAATGCAATAAAAGGCAAGTCAGACAAAGGCTCAATTTACTTTAATCTGCAAAAATACACAAATAAACAGGAACTACACATTGATATTCTGGCATTTTGAAGCTTCTGTACAGAAACCATTTTTTTCCCCTTAAAAAAAAACTTCAATAGCGCATCAAACCTTTTACCTGCAAAGCATCATCAATATTACTCATTCAGAGGGAAAAGGTCTCCATATATATTCTGAATGAACTGAGGCGCCCCTTAAAGTTTCATTTTGAGCTTCCAGACTTCATCAAAGACTCTCACGACACTGTTTAATTATGACAGAAAATGTCCTTAAAGTGTTGACTAAAAGTTTTATACTTCCTGTCCTGTTAAATCCAACGGTTACTTAGTCCTTAAAGTCCTTTAAAGTTTCATTTTTTATTCTAAAAAGAGGATTTTCCGCAGCACTGACCTGGATTGGGCTCGGTTTGCTCCGCTCCGGAGGCGTAAAGCGGCTGAAACGACTCTGGATTTAGTTTTTTTTCTCCACCGGATGAAAGTTTGAACACGTTTCAGTTGAAGCTTTGTGTCGATTCTCGGACGTCAGGACAATTTTCCACAAAGACAAACGTTGTTTTTTTGTTTTTTTTAATCTACCTTCTGTCAGAGTCCGGAGGAAAACAGTCCAACAGCGGAGGGGAGGAGAGGAGACACAAACCCGGTGAGGAGGAGGAGGAGGAGGAGGATGGTGGGATGAAGATGCTGCACTCCTCCTCTTTTTGTGCACATCATTCATCAATGCTTTTTTTTAAAAATCAGAATGGATACATTTAAGCTGTTAAACAACAAGACAGGACGCTTTAAGACGGAGTCAGTGTCGGCCCGGAGCCGATCGATGATCTGATCAGTTGATCTTCCGCAGGGGCGCACAACGCCTGGTTTCCTGCGGGGCCCAGGCCCCCACCGCAGGCACCCCTGAAAATAAGCGTCTTTTTCAGGGGAAACCGTGTTTGACTACATAAAGGGAGTCAAAACAGGAGAGTTTTTTTGTTTATATTCCATCAAAATGGCAACACGAATCATCAGATCTAACCATTTTCCTAGTTTTTGTCATCTGAACTGCTGATATAAAGTTGATGTTATTTTTTAACCAGATATTGGGTATATTTTAAGTTTACACAATTATTTGAATAATAAAATTCAAGCTTGTGTTTATAATTAAACCAAAAAATATCACAAAAAAGTACACATTTGAGGGTCCAAAGACATGTCTCTGGTTTGTCCATCTTCTACTTGAACATAATTTAAACTTTCAGGGCCTCTAAGAGTACAAATGTGTGCCTTGGGGTGCAGTTATTAGCCATATATATTAGTCCATAAAGCAGCACAGGAGACACAGAGGTACTCCTGCCATACTTTTTTTAACTCATTCGCTGCCAAAGACGTCTATAGACGTCTTTTCAAATCCGACCGTTCGCTGCCAAAGACGTCTATAGACGTCTTTTATGTTTTTCAATTGCGAGTGACTTGGGGGACGATCGGCGAAAGTTTTTCCGTAAATATCGGCTTCTAGACAGAGTATGGACTAACAAATTTACCCTCTAGGTAGCTGTGCCACTTTTGATGGGAGATTAGCATAGATTGTAAGCAAATAAAAACAAACGCAATGGTTCGCTATGAGAGAAATGGCGCCGGTGAGACGCACGTCGAAGAAGAACGGAATAAGGTAGAAACAAAATTTTTTTTCCTGATGATAGAAGAGAGTCTCCTCTTTCTTTTGGTGTGTTTGGTGTTTACATAGTCAAAGCACAAACTATTCTGTGGCTCTTGAAAAATCTGTCAAAATTCTCAAAAAACTCTGGCAGTGAGCGACTCTCTGTTCTGAAAATGGCTGGCAGTCAATGAGTTAAATAATGTACTCGTGACATAAATTTCCTGTTTGATTCCAGATTGTATCTGAAAAATGAAGGTACTAGTGAAGTTTTTCGCTAAAATGTTGGCGTCAGGAGGCCGTTCAGAGGACTTATAAGCGTTTTTCATGCTCTTTCAGGTGAGAAACTCAGAGGTTGAACTTCCTGGAAAGACTGATAACTACAGGGCCAACTGAAATCCTAAGAGCACCGCACCTCTGAGGGCTGATGGGTTTGATCTTTGTTGGAGAGATGTGGGACGCGTGTGCCGCGACCTCACTTCCTGCCCATTGTTCCAAACCTCTCTGGAGCTGGATAACGATGGTGTAAGTCACCTCTGTTTGCACAAATAAGAATCACATGGGGAATATTTTACGACTGGAAAGGCATCATAAATTAGGGTAGAATGTGGATGATGTGACAGCTTCCAAGAAAAAGGTTTATACAGACAAAGGAAAGTATGTGGTATGTTAAGAGGCTTTCTCTTTCAGTCCAAACAAACAAACCATACTTGTTCAGTGTTTCTAGCTGATTCTCTGAGCTACAGACTGACAAACATGCTGATAGAGTTTATCTCTGCAGGTGCAGGACAGCCATGTTGGATTCTGAGGACAGGTGAGGATCCTGTGATGCTCAGTCACAAATCCAGTGATCTGGGAAGCGTTTTGCTTCATTTTGCCAGCTGAAACTCCACCTTCTAAGTTCAAATAACTCCTGATCAAAATCCTAATGTGAGCACAGAGGTTGGCCCCAAAGTCTGACTCTCTAAAGCTTTCGGGGGAAAATTGTTGGCAAACTGAATGTTGGATCAGCTTTTTGCTTCTGCAGCTTTGTGAGGAAAGCTGATGATATTTCAGCTTTACAAGCCTCCTACCAGTCAAATGGTCTGATGGATCACAGATCTGATCTCATTCCTGATGGTCAGGAGCTGGAAACAAGCTGAGAGGGGTGAAGTTCACAGAAGAAACTGTGTTTCACTTTGTGTTTGAGCCAAAATGAGACTGTTTTACTGACTCAATCTGAAAGCATTAGTGAAGAATGAAGAGTATTGGATTACCTTTTAGCTGCTATAAGCTTTCTCTTTACAGAATGATGGACTCAAGATAGTTTTAAAAGGCCTTAAACCCCTTCAGATTGATGGGCGACAGCAGCTGCTGATGTCTTTCCTCCCTGGCATTGTGTCAACACACTTGAATTCTTCAAACTTCTACTTTTACAGAGCTGCTCACAGTCCCGGAGGATCAATGATCATCAATCAATGATTCTGGCTGCTGCTTTTCACTGTTTTCTGAATTTGAAAAGAACAAACTTGACCTTATGTTACCTAAGAAGTGAATTATGATATGCTAATTTACCTCATGAATGTATATTTCTTGATCACCATTGTCATGTAATCTTAGTGGAACTTACTGGGATCCACATCCTGTCGGAGATGTGACCATGCCTCAGTTAGTTTGTAGTTTGTAGAAAATGGAGCTGAGATGAACAGAAAGTGTAAAGGGGGGGTGATGGGTGTTGTGGGTAACAAAGGCCTCTTTCCTCTGAGCTACTGACTGTATTCAGGCTCTGCATAGCTGAGCGTCACCATGGTGACGGCTGGAGGGAAATGGGGACCGAGCAACAGAACAACTCAGAAAGCAAAAGACGAGAGAAAAATCCCCTCCAAACTCCCAGAGAGGGAAATAAGAGTCCAAAACCATAATTCAAAGTCATTTGCACTAATACGATCTGAAGGATCAACCTCTGCTGTCGCTTTCTGCTCTCTCCTGAAATGTTAAGCTTCAAAACACTTAAGTGATTACTCAAATAGCGATTATATGGGTTGTAATGTTGGTTCTGGTCTTAATTTCTGATTTAAGAACTTCTTAAGGTCTCAATTGGTTTTTATTTGGGCTCATTCCTGTTGCATCAGTGTAAAGTTTTGTTCAGGTTCTGATCTAAGTCTTGTTAAGTGGCTGGTCCTCGACTTTATCCCCGCCATGCTTGGGGTCGTAGGGTCCTAGTTCTGGAACGGGTCTCAGAGCGAGTCCTCTTGGGTCTCTGACTTTCTGCAGCAGTGAAACTTTAACTGCTGAACATCTGCAGCCTGTAATTATGGTTTGGACTGGCTGCGAGTGTGTGTTTCACCGTCCGTGAATGTCTGTTTAAGCATGTGTGTGTGTGTGTCAGTATTGGAGTGTTTAACAGGAAAGCATTAGCCAACTTCTTCCTCTCTGACTTCCTGTGATGTGATTCGTTGTTTCCCTAGCGGTGAGGAATGTGGCAGCTTGCCATCGTTGCCCTCAGAAAAAGGGGGGGGGGGGTTCGGATGGATGTTTCTGTTGTTTAAGAGGAGAACACTCAGAAAATGTAATCTTGTTGCAGACAGTTGGGGTAGTTTAGCTTCATATTTGTGTCATCTTGTTTTAGTGACATTGTATGAACGTAAAGCTGTAAAAAACAAAACACTGGGGACTTAACTGACTTCTAAGGACATAAAAGTCACTACATCTAAATCAATTAGATGCAATAAAAAGGATCATACAAAGGTTACTTTTAGTTACAGTCTTGGTTCTGTGTTTTGTTTTGGACTAATTGCAATATATTTAGGGGCAGTAACTAAGTTTGTCCCATTTCTTCTTCTAATTCAACCAAATGACCCATACAGAGATCATGATCTCTGTATGGGTCATCATTTTCTTTATAATCGTCCTTTCCCTCGCGCTGGTCTGCATCCTTCCTCTGATCTTGCTTTTTATGTTGGTGTAAACAATATCCATTTTCATTTCATTACATGTTGACATTCCTCTCTTTGGGCCTTCATAATAACCTTTGGATAAAGAAGATGAACCAACTGTTCTCATAACGGGCCAGCCATGTTAAGCAGAGTTTCCTCAAACATTAGGAAAAATAAGTAGTTTGTATGTTAACCCTGTAAAGCTTAACTCAAGAAAAGACACAACAATGATGGTGGGTTTAGCTTCGGCTATTTGTTGTGTCCCTGTTTGAAACATCATCTACGGGATGAAGCGCAATCCAAAGAGCAGTTTGGAGGCGTTTAATTTTGGGTTTCCTCGCTTTCTTCTTCCATCTCTTTGACTGAGCTATTTCTGGGTCTTTATGTGTCCAGAACTTTTTCCACAACTCTGCAGTTCCTCCTCTCTAATGGTTTTATTCTACCTTTCCTGCTCCATGTTGAACAAAAAGACAACCTGAAACACCTGGAAGCAGCTGTACCAAACATAAATGAGAGGGATATAAATTCAACATGCATCTTAATTACAGCAGAATTGTTTCATTTAGATTTCAAACTAAGGAGTAGAAAGATGGGACTTTGTTACTTTGTCTTAGTTCTATCAGCTCTGTCTCTGGGAGCTTTAGAATCCAAATACACGACTTGGACGGGAAACAAACTTTTTGTGGTTAATCTGTGTGGTGTTTGTAGGTCTTTGGTGTTCACCACAAACATCAGCAGCCACTCTCCTCAGCTTAGCTGCTCATCGTGTCTGTTTTAAGAGTAAACAGAATACTGAGGGGGCTCATGTGTGAAATTTGGCTCAAAACAAGGACAAATCTTATTAAAAGTTCATGAATGTTTTGTATGTGTTTTCGTCAAATCACTACTAATTTAATCTTTAATTGTGACCCAATCAATAAAAAGTTTGCTCTAAAACTATCAACAATAAATGGATAAAAAATTCTGATATATATAAGACAACAGGAGGATTTAGCTCGTTTAAATTAGAGTTAGCATAAAAGATGGGCTGAGAAATGGAGTGCAATTATGAAGTCAAAAGAGAGCTCGTGGACATCCCCCCTACTGGTCACCTATATATTGCAGCTTGCAGAGGACTGATGTTAATTTCTGAGGATGTGCAGCTCTAAAGATGTTTGTGACTCATTTTGGAGTATATTTACTTTTATCCATATTTACGGGCCATGTTTGATTCGCTTTACGACAGCTTCAAGATTGTTTTTGGCCTTTAAAGGAGCTTTAGTGGCCTCTTCAACATGCTAAAAATTAATCAGTATAGCTGTGCATGTGCAGGGTTCATGAGGGTCCATTTTTATGACAAAGGTGTTAAAACCCACAATATTTTTGGGTTAAATAAAGCTTTTAAAAAGATGTTAAGATCAGTGCAACTTTACCATTTCCATTTGAACCTTTGTTGGGTCTTATGGGTCGTGACACTTCGGCAGAGCTCATTGGGTCCGATAAGAGAGGAGGCCAACGGTGGGTGTCCCAATCTGTTGGGGTACAGGGGTGACCGGGGGGTGCGTAGGTGGTGCATGGGGGGCTCTGGAGGCCTCCGCAACACATCGGGGTCCTCTTAGCATTCAGCAGAGCGCTCATTAGACATGCAAAGCTGCAGTGTTGGAGCTGTGGGCCTGAATGAGTCGCCTTTGTCCTGTAATTGGAGATGGTTCTGTGGGAGCTACAAAAAGAGAGCAGGGCCTCCTCACCCTCCTCACCCCTTCCACTTTTCTCTGATTCATCCTCTCCTCCCTCCTCACTCCATTTTGCAACTTGTTGCATATAGATGAAGCTTCCAGTAAAATTTCCAGTTAAAAAATTTGCAAGATGAAGAGACAATGAAATACCAAAGGTGGGGGTGAGTTTTGGTTACCTGTAGTAGCGCATTAGAAAATGGAGAAACACCTTTTGAAAGAGGTTCATATTCTGATTACAACATGAAAAACATTATATTTTTGGAAGCAAGGTGTTCATGATCAAACAGAGAGAAACACTTACTGATCTGAATTCATCCTTTGTTACATTTCATTCAAATTGGTTTGATTCAGTTTATTTTATTAAAAAATAGCCAAATGACAACAAATCTGATCTCCTGGCACTCTAGAGATACTGTACAATTAACATGAACACAATCAGTTCAAGTTCATCAAATTCTAAAACTGAAATGTTTCTACCCTGAAAAAAACAAAAGACTGTTTTAAAGCTTTTCTTTCATCCAAGTCCTGGGTGGAAAACCTCAAGAACCAGGAAGAACCAGGATGAAACCTTCATATGATGACAACAATAACATCTAATGTACTGTACATGGAGAGGAAAGACAGCAGAGGGAGGAGAGGTGCATCATGGGAGCTCCCCCAGCATCAATATTTTGAATTCCCTGATAAGAAATAGTTCATTCTCTCCTAACAGTTTTATGTTGTCACAGTAGCACTCTGTTCCCTCAAAGTGACTTCTCTCAGTAAGATTTGTCTTCAGTCAAAGCAAACATAAATGTTCTTCTTGTAAATATTTAGTTCCCTTACAATGTTCCTGTTTCTATTCTGTAAAATTTAAACACTTTTTATTGATCTATTTTACACTAACTATATAACTTGTTCTTCATGTGCTTCCCTGTAGGTTTTGTGCAGTCTAAATAACTTCAGTTTGCCAGAAACATTTATTTGTTCCCTCAAACTTCAATTTGTGTATACTTTAAGTAAGATTGCCTAAATGTTCCCCCAACGGTAATGTTTAATTAGATTTTAATATTTTGCTTTCAAAAGATTTTTTTTGGTCTCTTTTCAATTACTACTTGTAAGTTCCCTAACAAGAGGTTTTACTTTAGCTGCAGGTTCTTCAGCAGTTTATACCTTTATAGACCAGTTTGATACTTTCATTTGGACTACTGTATATATATCATAGTATTCTTAGAATGGATTTTCATGGAAAACAACCAGCAGGTCACCACTCAACATGCCATTTCACATGTGACAGACGGGTATAGTTTCAGATGTAAATTTAGTTTGGGACCACAAAGGAGTCCAAATTTCTGTTTCTTTTACATGTGCTTTCATCTGTCCCTTTATCTCTCTGAAGCTTGTTTTAATACACCTAAACAGGCTTCTATTTTCACTCTGACACGAATGACTGACCCTCATGTCCTTCCTTTAGGAGTCAAATTGATGGAGTGTGAAGACAAGTTGCTCATCAAACCCATACGTGTTAGGGCGTCTGATCAGAGCAGATAGTTGTGATTAGAGCCATAATTACAGCCTAAAAGGCTAAAATCCTGTCACATCAAAGCCAGCAGGTCGTGTAGAGAGCCGACTGTCACACTCTGTGTGTCGCCACATCAGCCACATTTACTGATTTGTAGCTGAGTTATAACCACAACCACACCAGAGCCTAAAAAAAGCCTGCATCCAGCTGTTTTTACTGGAAATAGGGATTCAGACTGGAACAGGCAACAAACAAGCAGAGCAGGAGCTTTTTATTAGTTTATTCATTTAGTAAACCCCTTTTTGGTTCCATCAATTTTTGTTATTTCTTATTTCGCATTAGCTTTTCTGCCAATTTCTCCAGGCATTCTCAAGAAAAACAGCAACTGTTTGCAGAGATTTACTGAAACAACATGCAGAAGTGGATTGTTCATTTAAAAAAGGCAGCCCGTTTGTTTGATTTTGTTTGAATCGCAGCTCTGATGGTACTTTTGAACATGTTTCATCCACAGAAAAAACATCTTAAAACACACAAGAAATGCGTCAATTTCTTGAAGCATAACGGTAAATCAAGCATAAAAATTTACTAAATTCTAAGGAGTTTGAAGTTCCTATTTAATGTTGCTAATCTGTATGTTTATTCCTCAGCTGAATTTGAGCTTTAAAGTGATATTTAATTCTATGTGGACACAACTCTGGCTCATCCCTTGAGTTAGAGGCCTTTTTCTGCCTGAATGATTAATAGTTCAGGGTAAGGTTCAGCTGAGTGGATTAACAAAGAGAAAACCCATTCCTCTTGAAATGCTCAGCCAAAAGGGCAGGATTGAAAATGGGTGAAAATGCAGAAAAAAGCTTGAGAACAGCTGCTCACAAACACTTTAGAGGATTAAAAAAGGAGAGAAAATAGGACTTGATCGTCCACCTTATTCCAGTACCTTCTGAACAATAAGCTGACAAGTGGCCAGATGGTGCCATCTCCTCTTTGGGATGCCCGTTTCAGAGAGTTCAGACTGTAGAACCGCCCTCCGTCCTGGAGAGGATAGCAGTGTTTTTCGGGGGTTGTTTATACATCTTTTCTTTGCTTGGAGGAGCTTTAACATCATCTGTGAAAGCAGATGTTAAATGACAGTATTTTCAGGAATGTTCCTGACCATTTCTGTTGAATTTCAGCTCACATATTTATCTGAAATTGTTATTGATCTTGAATTCTTTTCAAATCTGAGCTGTGAACGCCTCCGCAGTGTTTAATCTGACAGAGCGGGGTTTTCCCACGCTGTACGCCCAGTTGTCCACACTGGCCTGATTCTCCTTCATTTGAGCTATTTCCCAGGTAAATAAAAGACAGAATCTGCTTCTAAGTCTGTTTTTTTCCCCCCACTCTGTTCTGCCACATGTGGAGGATGTGTTCAGGTGTCTCTGTACTTTTGAGTGCTTTCCGCTCAGCAGAATGACCTCTCTGTCTTGTGGCGACTGCTGGTCGACCATTCGTTTCCATGGTGACGGCGGTCAGCAGCACAGCGTGTGAAAGCAGTCGTGAATGAGTCGGTGGGAAAAGCTGCTCCCCTCTCTCTCTCCCCATCCCCACAGTGTGTTCCTCCCTCGTTCGCCCCTTGTTGTGGTAAACAAGCCTCTGCACCATGTGACCCCTCCCATCCCTTCGCTCCTTTAACTGGGGACCAGTTAATGACGGGGATGGCTGGTGGGTTACCTAATGGGCTCTTCACTCCTTTTTCCTCCCCTTTTTTTGGGGGGGCAGGGGGGGGTAAAGAGGAGGAGGAGGATGGAGGAAGGGGAGCAGGATTGTGGTCTTTTGTTGCTGTGTTTCGGGGTTTGTTTGGCTCCAGTCATCCAGAGAATCTGAGCTCTGTCTCTGTTAACTGTTTCAGATCCCGTTAAGACTCGGATCCGGATTCTGGGTGTGAACAAAGCAACAAAAAAGACATCATTAAATCAAACAAAACCAAAATTTTGTTCTAAGCTTCTAAGTGTGATAATAACTTAACGGAATAAGTAGTAAATCTCTAATAACACATGTTCGCAACCTTATTTTAAAAGGCCTTTCAGTCGTTAGAAATACAAAAACAATCCACACCACAATTCCCTCCAAATTCTCAACTTTTCACTAGTTTCTTTTTAAAAAATACCTACAAATGTCCACTATTAGTAGTTTTTAAATAGAGACACTGTGGTGTTTTATGAGGGATAAATCGTACCGACTGTTTTTACAGTTTTTATGTCTATAGTTTTTATAGTTTTTATGTCTGTAAATACATGGACACCATGTTCTTCTGTCTCAGAATCGAACTTCAATTTACACCTAAAAAATCTATAAGGAATTACGCAGCGCTTAAAAAATACACAAATACACCTGCTACAAATTCTCTAAAACACTGAAAACCTATAAAGTAACCTTTTAGTAATCAAAACTAATAAAATAATTATGATTATTTAACTAAAAACATCAGATTTTACAACAACATTTCTCATTAAAAGAGACCATGAGTTTGATTTTCAGCAGGAAAGTTGTTTTTATGTTATTCATTTATTTATGATTGATTGAATTTCAGACATAATAACCACAGATTCTATCTCTGTGCTTTATAATCGCATTGATTGCCCTCCTCTGTTTGTCAGACCTCCCGCGAAGACCGGGGTCATGCCATTGAAGCAGCAGCTGAGGCCTTTTGGCCCCTGTGAACCTTTTCTGCTCGAATAAATCAAATTCAGGTTGTTCCTCTCTTCACGGACACTTGAAACCGTTCTCTGGTCTTCACATGGATGCTTTCAAAGTGAACTGATTATTATTCCCAAAGCAAGTACATGGTTACCATGTTCTTCTGTCTCAGAATCGAACTAACTTCAATTTACACCTAAAAATCTATAAGGAAAATGAAAGTTGATATATTTAAGTTCCCCGTGCAGTGGGTCTCAATCAACACATTTCTGCATGAAATTCCTTTTTTTAATGCTTGATAGCTTTTTGTATAAACAGATACCAAATTTATGACAACCCCAAAATATAAAAAACACCTCTTTTACTCTTCAAATTAACTAAATCAGCCTGACAACTGAAAACAAGAAGTCTTTATCATAAAATCAACTCTAAAATCACAATTTTTATCTGAAATATACTTTGTTTAAAAAAAAGACAACAGGATCACTTCTAATCTTTTAATCAGTTAGTAAGTGACAGGTTTTTAAAAGCAAACCAAGAAACTTAATGATTAAGACACTCAGGCTTCGTTTAGGTGAGTTTTTGAGGTCAGACTGTTCCTGACAGTCTTAGACAGAAACAGGATTAAATTGATGAAACTGGAAACAGGATTACAACTGTTCACTGTTTGTGTGACCTCAGATCAGTCAAATGGGATTGAATAGGATCAAAGGGTTGACATCGACTACCAATAAAGTCTATTTATGCTAGATTTATGTGTGTTACAATTTTGGCTTGAATGGCTTTAATATTCGTGACAACCTATTAAATTAAATCATAAACATTTTTTCACAGCTGTAGCAAAACAAGCCAGCTGACACTTTTTAAGGCTTCAGTACCAACACTTGTAGTGGTTTAAATGACAGCTCTGTCGACTTTAAAATATTATTATAGTTTCTTGTATATTTGGCATAGATTGATGCCATCATATATTTACCATTGGGAAGCTTTAGCCTTTTAAACATATGCTGAAGTGTGTGATATATTATGCAGAATTGATACAATTCGAATATATAACACAATAATATATTGATATGTGACCCGAATTAAAGGCTATTTCAATTACAATAGAATATTAATGAGAATAAAAGTTTTTGGGACAAGACTCTGCAATCAGACTGCAAATCATTTAAATCTGCCGTTTACCCATTTGAGTTCGGCAGTCGTGTTCGCTTAACGGCAGAACGTATAGCGTTCGTAACTGTCGTGACTATAAACATATTGCAGCAAGCCGTATTCCAGTTGGTACACTCAGACTACACGTGAAAGTAGGAAAACACTACATTAAAGGCAGATTCCTCCACTTTTAGCCCGGTGAGGAGGTGGTTTGGAGGCGTGGGGCCGACAGCATGCTGTACCTGATCGGCCTCGGGCTCGGAGACGCCGCTGATATCACGGTGAAAGGTCTGGAAGCGGTAAAGAGATGCTCCCGGGTGTACCTGGAGGCCTACACCTCCATTCTCACCGTGGGGAAAGAAGCACTGGTGAGTCCAAAAAACCTCTAGACAACTTTAAGCTCACGTTAAACATGAAAAAACGCTGGACAAGCGAAGCTCGGTGTATTTATCTCCACGTGAAAGGCTTAATTTACCATCTCTGACAAAAAACTGATTTTGAGCATTTTTTAAACCCCAAACTCTACCTTGTTTTAACATTTTATCAGTGCAGTAGAAGCCTCCATATGAGTCCAGTTTTTTGGGAGGAGCTTAAAAACTACTTACAACTGCCCAAGTAATAGAAATAAGATGGAAACGCATGGAATAAAGACCTAAAGTTGAGTTGAGTCAAAGAGTCAGAGCAGCAAAGAGGAAGAGGAAAAGGACGAATTTGTCAAGTCTCTGCAGCTAATGAGTCCTAACTGAGAGGTTTTCTTTATCTAAAAGACATGAATGGTTCACACTCTGCTCTTTTTAAACTCTGACATAAACCTGTGAGAATATCCTCAGATTCAAGCTGCAGTCAAAAGAATGCAGAATTCCTGCTGGTTTTCCTCTAAACTGAGGCATCAGATTCCGGACTGGGTGAAAAAGGTGCCCAGTTTGTTGTCGTTGTCGTTGTTGTCTTTGTTTTTTTTTAGTGCAATAGCATCCATAGTGGCTGACTTTACCAAAAGTGTGAGTTCTTTTCACCCTGGTCCTGAGCAGAGGCTCACCGGTAGATGGAAAACTACTGACTGGTACATGTCAAAGTTTATTCAGGACACAGATTTGAAAGCATTTCAGTATTTTTTAATGGCAGCAAAATGTTCCAGTTGTTGTCCTCCTGGGTTAAAGAGACTGATTTATAAAGCATGAAGTAGAAAATGATCCCACCGTTCAGTGTTCCAAATTTGAGTCGACTTGTTTCCAACAGATTGATACAAAGTTTATCATCATTTTTGGAATTGATGGTAGAATAGAGCTCATTAACAGGAGATACCTCATTTTGGAACAGCAGAAAACCTAAATTCTTTGGACTATATTTTGGATCAGATGCTTATATGTTTATGTCTATGTATTCTCACAGACGGGTTTATGGCAGAGTTTTTGAAAGAGCAGAGTATCAACCATCCATGCTATTTTCAGCCAGTTACATGAAGAAAACAACACTTAGGACTCATTAGCTGCAGAAACAGAGACACCAGAGGGATGAAAAGAAGGGGAACATGGATTAAATGTGAGAACGGGAATGTTCAGTCGGACCAAAGAACCTCTCTTCTGAGCCCGATTGTTTTCCTCCATTTTATTCACTGAGCTTCATTCTTTGTACTTGTGGTCATGTGACTGCCGGACGCTGTCTGATTGGTGGACGTCAGTCATGTGATGGCGGCTTTGAAGATAAAACCAAACCAGCTTCCATTGGTTACAGATGATTACAGATAAAAATAGTTTTTCCCTTCATATACAAACTGAAGTTTTAGTCAAAATTAAACAATAAAACTACTCTGATTGGTTTAATTTGTCCAAACGCTCCTCAGTAAATGCAACCGAGTAGTTTCAGCCTGGCGCTCTGGTCCTAACGGTGCGTTCTCTTCCTCCTCAGGAGGAGTACTACGGGAAGCAGCTGGTGCTGGCTGACAGGGACCTGGTAGAGCAGGGAGCTGATGAGATCCTGAAGGATGCAGATGTGACCGACGTGGCGTTCCTGGTGGTGGGCGACCCCTTTGGGTGAGTCACCTCCTCCACGCATCTGGAGC
>CAJRST010000002.1:7449166-7493346 GCA_907169785.1 Menidia menidia
TCATGTGTGGTGTTTTTCAGCTGTATAACTTCGGGGAAACGGTGTCCGTCGTGTTTTGGACGGAAACCTGGAGGCCGGAAAGCTTCTACGACAAAATCTGTAAAAACAGAGCAGCCGGACTGCACACGCTCTGTCTGCTGGGTGAGCCGCGCACACACACACAAACACACACACACTCACGTTAGGAAAGGGGAAATGGCAAAGAATGCAAATTTGTGCTTTTATATTGAGCAGCTTTCCCTTCTCATGCATTCTGGATCCTCCTCCCTGCCTTCAGGGAGTCACCAGGTGTCTGTTAACCCACAACCCAGACCACCATCAATCAACCTGGGGCCCCTAAAGGCCCCAAATCCCCTAAACCAACACCCCAGAGGGGGGGGGATAACCTGCTGGTGTCTGTTCATTGTTAATATTCATTAGAAGAAATAAATGAATAATAGGAATAAGAGTCAGACGCTCTAATCCATCATCTTCAGTCCACAGCAAACACAGGGCCGCATCAGTCAGTTTGTGTTAATCATTTTACAGCTCACGGATCAATGCAATAACCATTAGAAAAGCAAGCTGAGCCTCAGTAATAAGTAAAGAAAACATCATAAACCCACGCATTGTCAGCACAAAACCAAACCCTTACCCTTAGGTTTATACCTCATGTTAACTTATCCGGTTTCACACAGATTTCTTTCTGGTTTTTCTTTATAAATCTCAACAGCTTCTCAAATCCACCGAACATTACCTTTGAAGGATTTGATACATTTCAATTACAGCTGTTTTAAAAACAAAAAGATAAATTAATTGGAAAGTGGTGAGAAATCAGTATCCTGTTGTAATATTTTCAGGGCAAACACAGAAAAAGTGTCCATTTCTGTAAGCTGAAGTTGCCTCCTTCTCTGTTACTAACAGATATTAAAGTCAAAGAGCAAAGCATCGAGAACATGATGAGGTAAGAACAAGAGCCGGGTCCCGGTCCTTGTGGATCCTTGTGGATCATGGTCTGCGGTCCCAGCTGCTCTCACATGGTTTCTGCTCAGTCTCATGCTGTCATTGTGGTAATGGGTAACCACGGTAACACGATGCTGCTGTCAGGTGGGACCTGACCACCGGGCAGTTTCCCTCTGCCACAGGGACGAGCCCACAGAACAATTTTAACTCTGACTTCACCTCACTGGGACACTAAGTTGAACATGGATGAGTGGGTTCACACCTGAAACAGCCTGATTAAAACAGCAGTAATTGGGAAATATTCAATAAAACTAAACCTTCCTGAAGTTTTCAGGCTCTAAAACGTCCCAAAAACACAACCCTGGTATCTTAAGTTCCTCTTTGTTCAACGTGCCGGTCTGATGCTCATTTATAAAGACGTCACTCCTTATTTTGGCTCCAGTCCAAGAAACTGAGATATAATGTCCTGATTTATTGTCTCCTCTAGCAGGCGCTAACACTAACAGCTAGCTAATGAGGAAGACGCACAGCAGCTGTCCTGGTAAAGATGGAGTCCTCCAGCTGTTTAATGGAGTAGATATATCCAAAATGATGGTACACATGCATCATTACGAGTTACAGTAGTGATGTTACCGGCCTGGTCCATTAGCATTGCATTTCCCTTTGGGATCAAAAGAGGAATTATTTTTATCTGAATATGGGGCTGCAGACGTTTTGGTCTGACTGGAGGAATGACTTCATGATGATGAAGTTTTCTGAGTTAAACTAAGTCAGATTTCATAGCATCAGTCTTGGCTTTGATGAAAGCTAAAGGGCTCGACATGTCTGGAAGTGCCTTAATGTTCAGGGCTGATTTTACTGGCTTATTTCAAGTTTAGTCACAGGGAGTCCTTTTCTGACTAGAAACTCAAACCAGCATTATAGTATTTTGATCAAAACCTCTCTCATTCATCTCAGTAGAACCTCAGAAAAAGTTGGGTGTCTTAATGTTCAAATCCTCTCGAACCTCCCCTTAAAAAAGTGGTCTCCTTAAGATCAGACTTACAATTTATGACCCTGCTGTATCCATTATTGATTCCAGAGGAAAGAAGATCTATGAACCTCCTCGCTTCATGACGGTCAGTCAGGCCGCAGATCAGCTGATTCAGATCGTCCACAGGAGGCGGGAGGAGGGGGAGGAGCTAGGTGAGTCCTGCCTGACCTGCCCGTTTAGTCTTGTGTAAACTGTATTGTGAGCAAACGAGGACAGAATAAACAACCAATCAAATCAGAAACTCGGTTGTTTTTTGGCAGGCCTTATCCAATCAGCTTCATTTACAGTCTGTGGCCCCTCCCTCCAGGTGTCACCGAGGACACGGTGTGCGTGGGCGTGGCCCGGCTCGGTTCCGACGACCAGGTGATCCGCACGGGGACGTTACAGCAGCTGGTGTCATGTGACCTAGGTGGGCCGCTCCATTCGCTGGTCGTCACCGGTCAACTCCACCCGCTGGAGGTGGACATGCTGCGAGTGAACGAAGAACCAAACGCACTGCAGCATCTGAGGATGATTGACAGCTCAACATACATATCCTAACACACACACGTGTGTGTGTGTGCATCCTTATGGGGACCATTGAGGCCAAGTCAGGCAAAGTCTTCACAATGGGGGGTTAAACCAGAGATCTGCCCTCACATTTACACACATGGGATAGTTATTTATGCAAAACAATAAACTGATCCTTTAAAAAGAATTATTTGCGTATATTGAAATTGTTTATTCAGCATCATGTTACCATTTAAAGTTGAACTGCTTCTCTCCCAAATGCAATTTACATATCAAAATCAGTATTATAAATTAAACCCCTTTAACATCTGTAAATACAGACATATTTACCATCTATTAGAAGGTCTGAGTCAGCTAAACACTCAAAACCGTTTCTACATCCCACAGAATCCAAAAACATAAGTTTCATAGAGCAACGACCAAGATTCTCTGAACCAGCACCAAAAGAAGAGCAAGGTCACGCATCAGTCTCCAAAAACGTCCACAGAAAACATTGCCTTACCTTTTCTGTCCTGCTGCCAAGATAGAAACCAAACCAGACACATTCAGGGAACTCCTCAGTGTTGGCCTCAATCTGAGACCAACAGTTCACTCAGAGTTTGGAGTTACAGAGAAACACTCCTTCATGGGACTGCACTGTTCTGATTACAAAACACACCTGATTTCAATAAAGATATAGACAAAATATCTCATCTTGAAGAAACAATTATTTATTACAGCTTTAAAAAAAAAAAAAAAGAAGAAAAAGAAGAGTGAACCCTACCGACAGGTCACATGGTTTGGTCACATGTTTTGGCACAGTAAAAACAGTGACATCACTAATACTGTGGACGGATAAGTTCCAGCAGTGATGTCATCGGTGGTGGGAGGGGCTCAGATTGTCTCTGATTCACAATGAAGGCACTTACCCAGAATGCTTTGGGAAAGGGGGCGGGGGGATGCCCGGCAACCCAGATAGGTATGTTTAAAAAAAACAAAAAAAGAGCGTGCGGGGCTGTGTGAGTCCATCAGTTCTATTAGCCCCTCCCCCTTTCCTCTGAGTCCATCCTGTGGTGACTCCAAGGGGTCAGAGGTCACCTGCAGCAGTAGACTCAATCTGATTGGTCCCTATTTTGGAGAAAGAGCTTCTACATGGCGGCCGTTTCGATCTGAACGTATAGCTGTCGAACACCAGCCTGTGGAGACACGAACACACACGTTCAACACACTCTGTCCCCACGGCGGGCGGGTGAGGGGCGGTGGTGCGTTCAGGTACCTGTGTGAAGATGTTGTGCGTCTGGCTGAGGATCCAGCGAGGGTCGGCGTCGGGAGCCACCAGCAGCTTTAACGTCCCGATGTAAACGTCAGTACAGAGCGTCCAGAAGTGAGGCTCCTGCAGGTTGTACACCCCCTTCAGCTGCTGCACCTGAACGCAGCACACCAGCAATTACACACGTCCGCAACGCAGAACATACCATGTAGCCAAGGCAGGCTTTGACTTGGGATCAGGTCCCAGTGTTTTGAACCCAAAAATCCCCAAGTTGGTAAGTGGAACAAATACAAATAGGGATATTAAACATAAAACAATTACATTTTTAACCAGCATGTTTAATGAAATTTTGTTATCAACTCATATTTTGCCCTGCGATGGACTGGTGGACTGTCCAGGGTGACCCCGCCTCTCGCCCACTGACCACTGGGATAGGCTCCAGTTCTCCCTGCGACCCCATTAGGGAATAAGCGGTAACGATAATGGATGGATGTCATATTTTATTAACATTTATAATTTTATTTTCTGATCGTTTATCCAATAATTTCTTCATTAGTCAAATCTTTTATGTTCTATTTATGGATTTGTTTTAATACTTAAGTCTTTCATACCATGGTGTTTTTCTTTCTTTTATACATTTAAACTCTTTTTATCCAAACTCTAAGAGCTTTAGTTTTCCACTAACGTTCGTGAGGGTTCATACTTTTCAAGATAATCTTTCTTTGTATATTTACGTCTCTGTGTGACTCAGGCTTGTGGTTTGGGGAGTGGGTGGCTGATGTGGTGTTTTATTCATTTTCCTAATTCTTATCTTTATCTTTCCTGATGATTTCTTTGTTGTTTTTAAATTATGTAAATCGCTTTTTGTTGCAATTCTTTTTGAACGAAAACAGCATTTGACCTGACTTTTTAAACGGGTTGGCCTTGTGGATTGTATTTTTTCCGTGGCTGTGGTCTCACCCTCTGGTAGCACTCTGGCAGGGCGTTGTCCAGTGACGGCGGAGTTCTCTGCATCAGGATCCCAATGGACTCCCTCAGCAGTGGCACCACGCTGAGGTTAGAGGGGAAAGGTTAGCACACTGCTGCCAGTTTTACAGCAACCAACACAATGCAAAGTACTGCTGGCCCCCCACATGGTCACGTCATGTCCCAGCATTCCAGGAGCCTTTGAATGCACCACACAGAATATAACTTAGGAATTAGTGATGTGTGTGCGGGTAAAAATCAGCAGAAAATGTCCATGTTTGTGCCTCTTTAATGTGTTCAGATCAAAACGTGGCACGCAGAGCGGGTTAAACACATGTGGAGCTTCACAGAGTACATTTTCTCTTAAACTCTTCAAACTGTGGGCTGGTGGGTGACTTCACTCATATATTCTGGGATTGGCTAAAAGGTTTATGGAAAGTAGTCTTAAAGGAAATAAAGAGAACATTGGACATTGTACTACTTGACCCTACCGTGCTTATACTGGTGAAACCACATGATAGAAACCATAAATATTTGCTAAGAGCGTTGCTCATGGTAGCGTCCACAACCCTGTCCGATGGGGAAACAAAGCAAGAGAAGTATTTATAATGGAAAGACGTAGAGCCAGACAGCCGTTTTATTTAGAGTAGAACTGCTCTTCCAGACATTTCGCTGGCGTTCGGGCTCTATTGTTCGGGGGCTGCTGGGATCCCGACCGCTTTCCATGTGCGGAGTCTGTAGGTATTTAGCTGGAGCAGCGCTCCGCGGTGACTTTGACTTTCCAGCTGCAGAAACCCGATCCCTGTGGTTGTGCGAAGGCCTCTCAGCTGACCACAGCTCTGCTGTGCTGAGTCCTAAAATATGCAGCTACGTTCACTTCCAGCCTATCATACTACATCAGCGCACGTCAGCTTCATTTATCGCTGGGCCTTCTGAGAAATGTGACCAATGCATTTCCATGCCGGGGCGCAGGCCAGACTCCAGGACCATTTCCACGTCCACATCGGCGGTCTGGCACGTTAAAGCCCATTAACTGCTAATTGCACATGCTTCACATTGATGGAAACCATTTTCCACAGTGTCCATCAGGTCTCAGATGGACTTCCTTCCTTAGTTTGAGGTCATTCCTCTGTGGAGTCGAACACCTGAGAGATAATCCATACCTCTGCATTTACTCATCTATGAAAGTTCCCTTTTAAAGTTCGGCATCTCGAATGGCACGTTTGCTGACTGAGATGTAAAACATCAAAAGGTTTTAATCCAATAAACCATTAAGAGGTCTCATCCTGTACGGAACTATAGACTGTTGACAAAGTCCATTTTAGGGATCCTTAAAGAAGTTTTACAAGGTTACACAGTTCTCAAATGTTTTAATAGCTCACTGAAGAGGTTGTGAGGTATTTTCTGTTGGCTCTGAGGACGTGTTTAAGGATTCTTCATGAGGTCTGTGGAGGTTAAACGAACACTTAAGAATGCTGCTGTTTCCAACCACTAAAGTAGCTGCAAGGCAAATTCAGAGGTCTTCGAGGTAATTTAAGTGGTTCCTTTGGTTTTCAAATGCAGTCCCATGCTGTTGTTTTTGAGACAAGATGCCATTGGATTAAATCATACAATTTCATGTGGGTGCAAGTCGCATTTTTAGGTGCATTGGAACATTATTACTTTGTAGTAGTTATTCATGATATGTGGGAGGGAGTCCCGGTAATAATCCAACTGGTTCTAATTAATGGTTGTGTGTTTAAATGGGGGGGGGGGGGGTTACTCAACACTGAGCGGGTTTTTTATTCATAGGTATAAAGGTTTTTCTTTGGGGGGAGATTCAGCTTTCGTTTCACACATATGGGAAGTAAAAGCTGGTAGCTTAAGAGGTCACAGGCGCTTTAAGGACCTGTAAATCTCTTAACGGCTTATGTTGCCAGCCAAATAAAATAAGAGGTTCAGAAACCAATTTATGAAACCTTAATGGTCAATAAAACCCACATAACTGACATATTTGGGCCAAAAAGGGAATCTAACAGTTTCTTAAATGTTTAAAGAGGTTGAGCATGGTTGTGTTTTATCTTAAAAACATCTTAATGATTTGAAGTACATAGGTGTCAGAGAGGGGAATTAGAGGTTACTGAAGAGTTTCAGGTAAAATGGAAAGGTTTAGGCCTCTAGATCAGATTGCATTTTAAAAGGTTCTAGAGGCTGGGGAGGGGGACGTCAGTTTCAGATAGTTAAAGGTCATTTGCTGTTTAATACCAGACCTGCCCCTTATATGAGGGTCAAAGAGGTACTTCTGGTCCCTGAACTGGTCCTCTTTGTCACTGAGAACGTTAGAAGAAAACCTGATGGAGGAAAGTGAGCTGAACACTGATGGAGGGTTCAAACACCAATAACCTGCCGCTTTTTCAATTTTTGTGTCAGCAGAACACAAACAGGAAGTGACCTCACAGCATTGTTCACCTTCCTGTTTTTACACATGCACACACATCAGCAGGCCGCCATCACTCAGGCACGCTGATTGGTCAAAGAATGTTTTTAGTCTGTTCCCACAGGGCGGCTTTATCTGAAGCCCCGCCCACTTAGACATCCCATTACAGGCTGCAGTTATAGCGGTCACTCAGCAGAGAACCATCCAGTCAGACCGGAAGCGGGCACCAGGGCAGAGAGGGATCAATAGGTTTACCTGACTCCGATCAGGAGGGCGATCAGCATGGAGCAGATGGGATCGGCGATCATTAGGTCGTATTTCTGCATCAGCAGAGCCGAGATGATCACGCCGATGCTCCCCAGAGTGTCAGCGATGATGTGAAGGAGGACTCCTGAACCACAAAAACATCACTATATTAGCTCAGCAGCACAGTTTGAGGCTTAAAAATAAAAATAATGCTTATTTATGATCAAATTATTTAGTGTAATATTATATATTAAGATATTATAGTAAATATAGCTAACTTACAAATAAAAATGTAGTTGTACTTTGATTCAATTTTAAAAGGTTAATCTCATTCCTATGATCAAACTGTAATCTTACTTCATACCTCTGTTTTCATAACAAAATCATTGTATTCTTGGATTTGCAATATTTTTTCCACTTTCAATTCAATTCAAAAGTTTCCAGATGGAAAAACAACCATCCCATATTTCTGATAATTCTGTTAATCTAAAATCAATCATTCTTAGTACGATAGTGTGTGAGCGCCCTCTGGTGGCTCAAATATCAAATTACGGAACATAAAAAGCGGCTTGATTTAGTTTGGAGCTCCAATTTCCCCTTTACTTCCTCTGCGGGGAGCCAAAACATTTTAAGAAGCCACCTACGTGTGTCATTTGTCAGAAATTATGTTTTCAGATATTGTTTTTCATCTAAAACCCAAAGAGTTTCAGGTGACGTGAAGAAGAAGCAGCAGATCTGAGCCCGCTTTGGGCGGCTGACACTCACCCTGCAGGATCTGTTTGCTGGAGCCTTTCCCCGGCGTGTGCAGCAGCTCGTCTGGAATAAAAACATGAAGACAAGAAATTATTCAGTGGCTTCATTTTACAGATAACCTGACGTCACACCCTGGCGACTCAGAGGCCGACAGTCTGCTGCCGAGACCTTTTCAGCTCCACTCATCGCACTTTGAACCCCAACAGAGTGGGAGTGCTAATGTAGCTGAAACCAGGAGCTGCTAAACCACAAAAGATGGGTTTGTGAGGAAATAGAGGAAAAGGGAACAGTGTTCGCTGAGCTGTGCTTTCGTAACGCTACAAGCTACCAGGCGGCAGCCAATCAGAGCTAGGTGGACTTTTTTAGGCCTCGTTTCCTCCTATGGGAAGCCCCAAAGGGCTGTAAGTGACGTGAGAGGAGTCTCACCATGACAGTGTGGCTCCTCGTGTCCTCCGTGGCTGTGACCGTGTCCGTCGTGAGAGTCGTGGCTGTGCCCGTGGCCGTCGTGGCCGCCGTGGCTGTGACCGTGCCAGTCTGCCTGCTTGCTGTGGTGCTCATGTCCTCCGTGGCTGTGGCCGTGATTCGCGCTGCCGTTGAACAGCGAGTGGCTGTGGCCGTGACCTGAGGGCGCACAGGGAGGCCTTAGAGGGGCGGCGTCCGGCTGAACGCCATCCAGGAGGCTGCAGCGAGCTTCCACTGCCCCGAACGCTAATACCTACTGAGCATTCACTTCGCTTACCTCCCTCTCCGTGCGAATGCCCGTGTCCTCCGTGCTGGAACACAAAGATCCCCACCAGGTTGACCAGCAGGCCGGCCACGGAAACGGGGAGCAGCCGGTCGTGGTGAACGTCGGGGGGCTCCAGCGCTCTCTAACCACAGACAGGAGGATACATCAGTCCTGTTTGGGAGTCTCAACACCAAACCCACTTCTCCTCCTGTGTCTGAGGCATTTTCAATCCGTAAGAAGGCAGAGCCTCTTCCAGAGCCCGCCCACACGTGCCTTCAATCCATGGCTCTGAAAAATTCTGTCTTACCAAGATAAAATAACACTCAAAATGTTCCCCAGAAACCAGCAGGTTATCCTTAAATTTAAAGCAAAACAAACAAATAACAAACAAACTTGTCTTTTAAAGGAGATTCAACAGGTTTTCTGTTCTTTTTCTTAAATATAACATATTTTCCCTTCAAATGTTCCATTTTGTTCATGTAAATTAGGGTAATTCATGGAGTTCTTCTGGATTCTTATAAACTTTCATCATGCTGATGATGGTGAGTTATATTTATCTATACATCTGAAAGACAAAACCAGCTGCATGACAATGATTTTTCTTCCTTTGGACCCTTTTCTATCCACATATCAATTCTGAATCTTATTTCTTTGTCTTTGACTCCAACACAGAGGAACCCGTTAGTTATTTCCTGAGCAGAATCTATCTTCTGAGCTTCATATCGAACAGGTTTCCAAGTCGTAATATCTTTTAAGTATCTTGAGATGAGATTTGTTGGGATTTGACGCTTAATTAATTGGATTGATTTGCTCTATATGATAATTTGGTTTTCGAAGAGTCGTATAAAATAAAGCTGAGCTTTGTTGTTCAGTCCATTTCTTTGGTTGGTTAGAAGAAGAACCGGAACCCAAAAATACCCATAACTCCTCAAAGTGGATTGTCCAAACGTAAGTTTGTTCTGTTTATGCTTCACAGTTGAGGTTCACAGAAAGAGAGGTGTGTCTCGTGTGGTACCTCCACTCCTTCAGAGAAGATGAAGAAAGCAGTGAAGATGAGGAACAGCCCGTTAACGAAGCCCGCCAGAACCTCCGCTCTCACGTACCTGAGACACAGTGAGGACACACAGCAATCAGACACACAGTGGCTGGTTCAGACCGGGCTGACGGAGCTGAGGGGGGGGGGGGGTCTCACCCGTAGGAGAAGCTGTCATTGGATCTCCACCTGGAGATGACGGAGGCTGCGAGACCTGCCAGCAGGGCTGTGCAGTCGAAGAACATGTGGAAGGAGTCTGAGATCAGACCTAAACTGGAAACACAATCAAAGACAAAAGCAGAATGGGTTCAAGTAACCGCGTATTTCCACATTAAGATGTAAAACTGTGAATTAAATGTATAAAGACACTTTGAAATGGTGAGCTGTTCATGGGGTGGAACCAGCATGATCGTGCACACAGGTGACAACATTCGCTCCCAATTGGTCTCTGGGCTTTGGCCCCAAAGTCAGCATGTCTGTTTTGCTAAAGTAAACATGCCTTCTGTCTGAATCTGTTGGTACAGTAGTTTTTTTAGCATTTCCGATGTTTTCCAGATGCTCATTCAGTCAGCTGGCAAACGGAGGGCAGGGGGACTGAGAACAGTTAGAAGTGTGATGATATGGACTTCCTGCTTTTTAGCCCATAAAAAGGAGAGCACAGTGAATAAAAGGGTAAATAAACACAACTTCTAATGATATTATTGCTAACATTTGTCTCTTTCTGTGGATTCTTTGTCACTTTTTAGTTTTTTAGCCAAATATATATTTTATAAATAATCAATGAATGATTCCATGACAAGCTGTTGCAATATTTTTGCTTAAAAAAGGTTTTGAGGTCATATTTCTCTCTTAATATCTATTTACAACAGTGTCAGCTAACTATAAACTTTATTTTAGTTTTCTTTGACCTGTTTTTAGGATCGATGAGACGTTCAGGGTCATTTTGGGATTGTTCTGTATAGATTAGAATGTGGTTCAAACAAACAAACACACACACGTACTCTCACAAACACACACACACAGTTGCTCCATGCTAATGCTAACACATACGTGGCACATCCTTGTCACGCGCACACGCACGCTGCGGCGGCTGCTAACGCGTTTAGCCTACCTGTTACTCCAGATACCGTAGCTCAACTCCACAAATGCGAAGGACAGGTTGAGACAGAGGAAGAAGAAAAGATTTCTGGAGGTTTTATCAGCGAGGATGGACCTGGGAACGAAAGCAAACCTCCGTCACACCAGGAGCCACGAACAGCACTAAATCAGCTTCTTATCCCCTTTTCGGCCACAGTGAGACTCAAACAGACACATATCGTACCGGCAGACGCGAACACACCGAGTGTCATTGGAAATAAACCCATTTTTGGGACAGATGGAGCTCATAGAGGAGCACATCTGTTAGGGGTAGCCGGTTAGCATCAGGCTAGCAGCTTATCCTAGCTTACGCCGGTTAGTGGCTGTTAGCTTAGCTCACCTGAACCATCCGGACAGTTTGACCAGCAGGTTGAATTTAGCCGGTTTGTACTCATCGTCTTTAATTGATAAAGGTAACATCTTTACACCTGGTCACTGTCGCACTCACACCCTCAATGAGTACCGAAACTGAGGGATGCTAACTGTCAACTTCCGGTTTGTGCTGCTTTCATAATAAAGCCGGTTAGCAGTCTGTGTTTTTAGCATCAAAACCACCATAAAACCTGTTTTAACGCTAATACACAAGAATATATGCTTCCTTTAGCAATAATAACATATTAGAGTAATTTAATAATTTCCCACGACCAACAGTCTTAAAATAACTCATACAGTAAAAAAAAAAAATGGTAAGAAATAAAGTTATTTGTAAAAAAAAAAAAAAAAAAAAGGTTTCCATATGAACAAAAGCATTTTTTCTCAAAAAGTAATTATTCTTCCCTCTCGTTAAACATATTCTCATTTTAATAGAATGTTATAAGAGGACTAACAGAAAAAGGATTCAGTAAAAACTATTCCAAAATGTTCCAGAAAACACTTAAAATTCAGATTCTGCAATCAGAGGAAAATAAATAGAAACTGAGAACAAAGCTAGTCCTTTTAGTATTCGTAAATTTGAAAGTAATTGCTTTTCCCTATTATCCATATAATTCCCATTTTCAAAAGAATAGTATCAATATATTGACAAAAGTAATTAAAAATGTATTTCTGTTTTAAGAATGATTAAAATTTGAATTAATATTGTTCTGCCTTTTTCTTATAGTTTTATCAGTAAAATTTAGTGCATCTACTCTGATTTAAGTCCTTTCCATGTGGTTTTTGGTCTGAGCAGCAGATGGTGCCCTGGTGCAGTATTTTGAGCCTTGGGTCAATTTCTGGATGTTTACTCAAACATGAAACCACAGGATCAGACTCTCCAGAATAGAGGACGGAGGCAGGAGGGCTCTCAGAGGCTAAAGTTAGTTCATGTTAAACCTTTCCTAAGGTTTTACAGAACAAAGACTTTGTCTAATTAAAGATGAGCTTAATTAAGCTGATTCATTATTAAAAAAGCAACAGCCTTTATGCACCTTTTTTCATAAGACTGCTTTCAGTTTTGTGTTTATTCACATCTTAATGTTCCAAATCCTTTGGAATTATGAATAAATCTGCCGATACTTTCAGTTCTGTAATTCAAAGGAAGTTTGCTGAAAAACCTGCCAGCTTCCCAAAAACATGCTGTAATTATGTAAAAAAAAAAAAAGAATATTTTCCCCTTTAAATAACTCTGTTTAATAAAATTGCTTAACTTGAAAATATAGAAATATGAAATATTAACTACATCTTGGGGATTTTAACCCTTTAAAGGCCAGTGTATGCAGATAACTCCACTGGTTTATAAGAAATAAATTAGTATTTTCTTCTTATTGTTGTTATTTTCATTATTATTAATATTACTGTTATTATTTAATAGCTATTTTTTGTATCAGTGATTGGAAGCAGTTTTGTTTGTTGCCCCACCTGGTGGACAAATATAAAAATCCATCAATTATGAAAACATGACACCTCCACATGGAAAGGGATTTGAACTTGGGATCCTTTGACTGTGAGAAGACAGGGTGTGAATGTCTTCACCGTGTAGTTTAAGGTTGACAAAGCCTTTGGAATAAGAGAAGAATCGTCTCTGGGGTCCAAGAAATCCAGTTGCCCCTATTGAGCAGCATAATGGGGTGGAAACCACATCACAGACACAAGTGAGGAGAGTTGCTGCTAAATGAAATAATTTATTTGGACACAGAGAAGTCACCTGCAAGCAAGGGATCTCAGTTTTCTTTAAAATCAGCTAAAAACTCAAATGAGCCAGATTTCTAAGACAAATGCTCCCAGAGGCTGCAGAATAACTGGCTAATGATGTTATCAGGATAGGATTCTTGTTGCTTTTTATCAGAAAAAGAATAACTGACATGTTTGTTACCATTTCTGCAGAAACAGGGTCAAAATGCACATTTAGAAGTCTAAAGAGTGACACTGGTATCATTCAGAAGTTTCATTGCTGGATTTGGCCGCGTTTCTCTGCTCTGTTCCTCGTCATCTGGCAGAAAGAAACATTTCGGAGCTTTTTGTCCTTCAGACTGAGAGTGCAGATAACAGATCGGACTGATGGATGAATCTGGGCGCTGTGCCCCCACGCTTTATGCACATTCAGCTGAATAGCCTCCTGCGCTCCGTTGGAAAATGTCTCTCTTCTCTCCATCTGGTGTTTTTCTGCCGTGTGGTGTTGGCTGTCCTGCTGGGCCCCCGCGACCCCTGACCTCTGGACCTGGTTGTGTAACGGAGAGTTCTGCTGCGTCTTGTCGTTTCAGTCTCTGGCCCCCCCAGGCATTTCCTGCCCCAGAGGACGGACGGTGGGGCTTTCTGTTTTCCTGACCTGGAGCATCTTTGCCAGCAGTTTTTATTCACTTTGGGAAAAGGCTGCGTCTCTTCAGGAATCTCAAGTGCACAACGTCTTTGACTTCTGACCTCTGAGCTAAATCTGCTGTTAAACATGGAGTCAGCCGGAGTTCAGCATGTGTTCAGGTTGAAAAAGAGCCGTAAAGTCAATCTTTTTAAACCAAAATATCTTTGCCACAGGTTCTGACTTTTTTCGTCCAACCCGAAAAAAGTCAGAGAATGCTTTTTCTCTTGTTTAGATCTTTTAGGAATCATAAAACGAATTAATAAAAACATTTTTTTTTTCTGAAGTTTGTACTAAAAAATTAATACAAACAAATTAATTTATTTTTGTTTCCAGCACCATTTTGAGCCAACTTTTAACCCAAAGATGAGGCAAATGGTCTCAGAAATGTATCAAATACAGTTTTAAAGTTATTTACAGACACCTTTTGGGAGAGTTTCTGCTAAATTAAATCCTTAATATTTACAGAAAACAATCATATGGATGCAAAATATTTCACTTTCCTTTAAAATCAGCAAAAAACTCAATATTAGACATGTGAAATAAGCCAGATTTCTAATAAAAAGTTCTCCCACGGCTGTAGAATAACTGTGGGTAAGCGAGAAATCGGTTAAGGTTAGGTAAAGTAAACATCCAGAGGTGTCCACATACTTCTGAAACCCGCTTGAGGAACAAGTTGAACTGGTTTCAATCACATGAGTGGTGAGGCTGAAATGGACCCTGGGAACAGACTGTGGCTCTCTCAGGGGTCTGAAGCGGTGCCCGGTCCGAGGATTCGAGAAGCCTGACCCACATTCACACATCGCATCTCAAAAGCCTCGCAGTTTCCATGACAACACACTTCATGCTGCAGACAAAAGCCACCAAAAGCATGCGGTGAGGCATCCAAGAGATAGAACCCCCCCCCCCCCCCCCCAATCTGAGCCTGAAAAGAGCCTGAATCAGCGCTTTTCAGGCTAGTGTTTTATTCATTTTCACAGAAAACATCTTCCATCAGAACCAGAACCAGGAAGAAACCATCAGAACCATCTTTGTGCACTGGCTGGGGCCAAAGAGGACAGGAAAGAGGGGCCAACCAGCACCATGACACCATACCATAGACACGTGCTAAGAAAGAGAAACACTATAATGACAACAATAATGTCACATGTACATGGAGAGGACAGAGAGCAGAGGGAGGAGAGGTGCATCATGGGAGCTCCCATGGTAGGAACAAAATGATGGAGCAGTTATGTTATCACTCTAAGACAGGATGCTCCTCATTTTGGAAACATTACGAAGGGAAAGAAGGCAGCAATCTGTTTGACATGGGAGTCAGAGAGCAGGTTTAAAGCAAGTCAGAAATAACTCATTAAAGTGACAACAACTTCCCTTTGCGTGTGACTTTAGAAGCAGCCGTTAAATGCTTTGACCAACAGTTTTATCTGGCTGTTATTTTGAGTTGTGGTGTCTTTTAGCAGGACATTTTCATCCCTGTGTTCAGCTGCAGACTTAATGAGTGAGGAAAACTCCTCTCTGAGCCACAGGACTTTCCTTTTTCCAAAGCAGCTCTGAACAAAACACTAAAAAAAAACAAACAGCCTGTGTTTCAAATGAGCGTCTCCACAGTAACCCCTGATGATTTCCAGTCAATGAAAGCAAAAGCAAAAGCTGGGCAACTCCATGGAATTTCCCAAATACAGGTTCAGTGGTGTCAGACACAAATCTCAGAGGAACACCTACGAAATAAATATCTTTAATAAAAGCAGAGAAAAGCAGATTGTACACATCTAAGAGTGAACACTGTGGACGCAGCAGTACCGCACAGACGTGACCAACATTTACACTTAGTCTGTTTTCCTTCAGCATCTGAAGAGTTTCAGTCACACTGCTGAAAAACTCCGCCACCGTGTCAATTCAGACTGGATCCTCAGAACTCCTTTGGGGATTTTGGCCTCAATTCGGGCCTAAAAGTCGCCAGTGGGGAGGGTTTTGGTCTGCTGTATTGTCTTAGTTTTAGACAGATTGTGATGGGCGTTTGTTACAAATGGGGCACAATCACATTTAGTGATTGTGAGTAGTGATTGTGAGACATAATGAGGTAGAAGTCAAAGTCTAGGAGCTTTCAGCCATATCTTACAGCATGTTGGCTGAGTCTTTCAGAGAGCTGCCCCACCGTGGAAGCTACATGTTGGGCCACTTGCATCCATACATTCAGCTTTGAGGCCACATGATGACGGTTAGAAGCGCAGAAGGGGCCAAACTCTGGACAAATGTTGGGGGCAGTAGTCGTAGACCCAGACAGGGTCCATTGGCTGCCATATGGAGGCACGCTATTGGAAGAAAGAGCACCGCTCCGTGCGGGTGTTTTAGCTGCTTCTTCCAGAGGATGACGCTGGTTGAGGGCGAGTCTGTTAGCTGGCGGTCGGCGGGGCAGACTGCGGCAGCTGGTAAAAACCTTTCTTCCTGGATCTCCTCAAGTAGTCCAGGAGCAGCGCTGACGCCGCCAGCCCGGCGGCCACACTGAGAACGGGGACGAGGACTGCGCCGAGGCCGGGAGGACGTCCGGAAGTGCTTTCTGCAAACAGACGGCAAGCAAAAGAGCCGCGGGTTAACCCCCGACCAAAAGGGATTACAGAGAGAGACGGTTAACTGCTCCGACAAACCTCTGACGCTGATGCTGAAGACTTTGATCTGGTATCCCAGGTCATTGGTCACGTTGACCTGATACAGCCCCGAGTCTCTGGTGGTGACGTTGACCAGCAGGAAAGTGCCATTGGTGGAGAAAAGCTCTGTCCCGTTGCTCAGTTTCTTCAGAATCACGGCTGATGGCGGGAAGCTGATGGTTTGGCAGCAAACGGTGACATTTTGTCCCTCCTGGACCACCTCGGAGGGCAGGATGATGACTGTGGTGTTTCTGGGAGGAGCTGGACAGAAAGGATCAGTCAGATATCACAGGTAGATGTAATTAGCAGGTGCTAGGATGTATTTAGCGTGCGTATTTAGCCGGTGTAGGGAGTGGGCATGAGGGCATACTCAGTGGGTGTCATTAACAGGTGGTTGGGCGTGTGTAGCAGGATCATTTAACAGGTTTAACTGCTTGTCTAGCGTGTGTTGGGGTGTATTTAGGCCAGGGGTGTCAAACTCCAGTCCTTGAGGGCTGCTCTCCTGCAGCTTTTTTACTTTTTCCCACCTGATCCGGATTAAACTGGATCTCCTCTAGACATTGTTAAACTTTTAAGGGGCCAGCTAGCGGCACATTGATGTGAATCAGATGTGTTGAAACAGGCAAACCTGAGGGCAGAGGTATCTGACAAAGACAATCCTCCTGATGAAGAATCTCATGGTTAAGGAAACAGTTTAGTTCCATATGCTGATGGATTCAGTGGCTCGGCCCTGTTCTGCCTTCAGTTTCACTGAACAGAGAAAAAGCTGCAGTTCCCTGTTCTGTCACTCACGGCCTTTCCAACAGGTTGGGATTCTCTCTGATGCATCCCGGCCACTCGGGGGAGAAGAATGCGTGGAGGTGTAAGTGATGACTAACTTCAACACTCGGAGGAGGTTGAGAATAACCCCCTGCGATAACAGAGCAGCAGTGTGGAGTAAATCTGCTCTGACCGCTGATTCCCGGTGCTTTCAACTGCTGAGTATTGGATAAAGTACAGCTGTGAGAACGTCTGTAAAAACGGAGTTTTTGTCATTTTAAATGGCTTTAAATGATGGCTGTGAACATCCGCCTCTATAAATCAGCTCAGCTGAACTTGGTGACCTTTTGCTTTGATCTCAAACCGACACATCATCACCTGATAGGGGTGAAGCTATTGGGAGGGGTTCCACAATGCTCCCACTGGGCTTATTTTAGACTAAAAAGAAACTTTCAGGAGAACAGATATCTCTGGAAATCACAACATTTTCAGTAACTTTACGTCTGAGTGGGGTGTAAAATGTGTGACATGTCGTTTCAGGAGGCTTCTTTAGTTCTAAATGAGCCATATGGAGCTTAATCGGTGAAGGAAGCCCAGGTCTGCTGTAATAAGGAGGAGACTTTCCGTTTCATTGTTCAACAGGTAGAAAAATGTGCAGGATGTCTGATATCACAGCATGTCGTTCTGCTTTATGCATTTAAGGGTGTGAGCTAATTTGCTTCACTCTTCGGAGAAAGAGCATTAAAAATTCTTGCCGTTAATATAATTAAGTTCATTAACAGGGGCACTGGGGGACCCTCGTTTGGAAACAAAGAGGAAGCTGCAATCAGCCCCTGACAAGAAGCTGAAAGCGAAAGAGTCTGAGTCATGACTCATGAGTAAAGAGTTTATTTCTGTCCAAACATCATGTGAAGGAGTAAGAGGTCAGCCTCTGATAACAGCTGCTGGAGCCGAGGAAAAATAACCATGAACCAGAAGGCAGAGGGAAAAAGGAGGTCTGGACGAACATTAAAGCAAATGGAAGTCTTTGAACATTTTCAAAGCAAAGAGGAAAGCTTGATTTTAGGGCTGTGAATGATCTGATGTGTTTCTTTTCGAGTATTTTAGCCTCCTCCTTTTGAATCACAGACTCACCTTTGACAGTGATGGAGCTGGAGACAGACTGGTTGCCATACTGGTTGGAAGCCTCACACTTGTAGAGGGCGGAGTCTTCCAGCAGGGTGGAGGAGATGCTGAAGGTTAATGAGCTGGAGGCAACGCTGCTCCTCTTAAGCTCCGTCCCATTTCTCTTCAGCAACAGCGTGGGAGGAGGAGCGCCATCTGAGCGGCAGGTAAGAGTTACCTGCTGCCCCTCAACCACCTCCTCACCAGAGCTCATGGACAGGGCGGTCAGCCGTGGAGGATCTGAGCCACAAACCAAGAAGAGGATTAACAAAACCCGAATCTGCGATGAATAAAACTAATTTGAAATTGAGCCAGACCTGATTTAATCTTGAATTACCAAAGCCCGAATCACAGATTTGTCCAATTTAAAACTGATTTTAGATCTTAAAATGAATAAATGAAACCAACATCCCACACAAGCTGTTCTCAAATCTGTGTGTAGATTAAATATTAATTTTGGACTTTGTTAAACCTAAAAAAATCTTAAATCAACAAAGCCTGAACCAAGTCTGGAAAGTTTAAAAGATGAACCTGAGTTGAATAAATCTGTAATCTTAGTAATTTAAAACCAAAATGTAATGCCCTGTTATTTCTGTTTAAAAACCCACTCACAGTGGACCTGCAGAGGGATGCTGGTTCTTCTGGACCTCCAAATGTCCCCGCCCTCCGTCAGCAGCTCCACTTGGCACGTCAAGACCTGCTGATCCTCTCTGACCCGGTGTTTCAGAACAGAAGAGATGTTTTGTAAAGAGCCGGAGAATCGGAATGACTCCGACATCAACGTTGCGTTCCCCGACAGCCAGCGGACCCTCAGCTGATTGGCCGAGAAGACGCTGCTGATGTCGCAGTGAAAATCAGCCTCCTGGTCAAGCAGAACCGGGCCCGGATCCTCCAGAACAGGATCAGACGGAAACGCTGGAGAAACAACAAACGGCACAAGATCTTAAAGACAATTTCAGCTCATTTTGGCCTGAAATGTGAAATCACAAGCACTTTATATTTGTACATCAACAGACACAAATTTAGATCCTTTAATTATTGACCATAGATCTGAACATTTTCAGGACTAAATTACAGGAGAATTCATAGTAAACCTCCACAAGTAGATGGCCAGTTTCCCATTAGCCTCAAATCTAATTGTTAAATTTGAGCTTGTCCCACAGGTTTAAATAACCCAAAAACCTATAAAATTGTTTACAGACAGATAGTTAGGTAATTCTATAGTCCATAAGATTATGAAACTAGGAACCACAATAGTGACTTAATGAGGACCTCCTTGTAAAACTATTAAAAAAAATCTCTCAAACATCAAAACAACCATTTAATTTAATCAAAGACATCAAAAACATCTCCATTACTCAGAATCAAAAATACCATCACATCCTATAAATATATAATATATAACCTTACAGAACCTCTGGATCAACTCCCAAAGCTCTAAATATCTTCAAAAACAAATCTTTAAAAACTTGTTAAGGTCATTCCAAGTTCCATGATAAGCTGACATAAGGAACACAATAGTGAAATAGGATGCCCTACAACCTCAGCAAGGAGCTCTAAAACCTCCTCATGAAGACATATAGACACCATGAGGTCTTTTATGGAGCCTTTCCCATCCCAAAAGACCCCAGAAAAACCTTTAGGGAATCTGTGGAACCCTCAGACCACTAAAATATCTCAAGTGCCCTCTTCAACATCTACAATGACCTGTAACCCCTTCATGAAGACTTCTAAAACCTCCTTAAGGAAGCTTTAGATATACCCCAAGAGCTTTTAAAACCCTAAGAATTCTTACTCATCTTGTGGGTCTGTAAATGATTTTAACACTCTGTTTTCAGTTTCCTTCTTTTTAGCTGCAAATATCCTCGTTTGCACTTTTAGAAACTTCTTTGCTGCATTTAGAGGAGGTTCTTTATTCTGGTTTGATAAAAACCAGCAGCTTTCCTGTGGATAATGACAATGCTGAGGCAAACATTCAGGATCTGTAGGCTCTTTTGCCTCAGTGCCAGACAGATTGAACCCTAAACTTCAGGACATGTGAGCATTTTTTTAATAAAACAAGCTTATTTAGGCCCTCACATGTCTCCTGTGACTGAGAAATAAATGGTTGGAGTTAAACTTTTCTCAGGAAACTAAAGATTTAAGGAGGGTGTTTTTAATAATGTTCTGATCGGTTGAGAGGAGTTTCGGGTCTCTGTATTTATAACATCTGACAAAAAGGGATCGTATGTTGGAGGACTTTGGAGCATGGAGCCAAAGTTCATGTTTAAAGAGGGTCATGTTGTGTTTTAGCCTCAAACTGCCTGATGACACCGTTTCATGCGAGGATGGCTGTCAGAAACGCTGACTCCCCTACGCCTGTCTGCCTCTGAGTGGGAGGCTTCACAGTGTTTTAATAACCGGTCATGGGGGTGAATATGTGTGCGTGGGTGTTGGGTTTTTGGCTCATTCCTTCATTGTTGTCATTTCCTGACATCTCAGATTAAAAGTATTAGGCGGAATTACCCTAACATTCTTGTTCCAGACAACAAATCTTAAGCTTTGTGAAAGTGCTCATAAACAAGCGTTTGTTTTGAGCTTCTCTGAAACAGCTGGTTTGTGCAGTGTTAAGGAGAGTTCTGCATTATTTTCGGCTCCTGGGAGTATTTTTGGCTGCATACCACCAACTGCTTGGCATTGTTGTTTTAAAAGTCAACAGTGTTCTTTTGCTGCTTGGAAAAAAGGAAGTCTGAGCTCATTCACAGAGTTATGGGAGAGGAATGTCTTCTCTGAAACAGCAGTGTAAGAAACGCCAACCTTTGGCTTCGGAGTGTGCCAGCATAACTGAACGCGTCCAAACAAAACCAGCCGACGCACCAGTGTAAAATTAGGTTGATTCATGACCGGACTTCTTAAGAAGCCCGGTGGCTGATTTATGGGAATATTCTCTTCTCTATTAAATGCCTGACTCTTCCTGAGCTACTGGAATCTCAGAGGGAGAGAGAGAGAGAGAGAGAGATGGGCTGAATGATAACGTGAATGATTCATTTACCAGAAAAAACCCACTCCTTTTTGACACCTACTTCTGCTCCTTTTACAGCTCCGTTTCGACCAATTCAAACGTGTAAAGTCACACAAATAATAAAAAGGAAGTGAGGTTTTCAGACTTGCAGCACTTTTCACACCTATTTCCTATTTTCACACCTCTTTTTGTAACATTTCTACCGTTTAAAGTCACATGAACAAGAAAGAAAGGGCGATTTGCTCTGCGGGAGTCATCAGAGGTGCCTGTCAGACTCACAGTAGACGTGGACGTGGATCTCTCTGGTCCTGATGACGGCGTCACACTCGGCCTCACAGCTGTAGGTTCCCTGGTGCTGGAGGTCCAGGTCCTGCAGGTGGAGCAGCGAGCGGCCGTCTGGCTGCTGCGTCCGCTGGAGGACCGTCCCGTTGCGGTCCGTCCTCCTCCAGCTGAGCATCGGGGGGTGCAGGCATCCGGACGCCCTGCAGGTCAGAGTCAGAGCCGAGCCCCGTTCGGCCGACAGCTGAGGACTCGCCTCCACCTGCAGAGGGTGAGCTGGAGGGACACGTTCACACCCGTCACAAACCGAGCCGACCGACCTGGTTCTGTCCTTCTGGACCACCTGTGGTTCTGCCCTCAGGGTAAATATCTGCTCTTTGACATAGGGCTTATCATCTGAATTATATCATCTTTTTTAAGCCAAAGAAACAGCTGGAATGAAAACCTTGCTCCTTGTTTCCCTCCATTTTTCTTTCAATTTGTGTCATTCTTTTTTTTTCAGTCTTTTTTCTCTTTTTTCTCACCATTTCTTCCCGTCTTTTTGACATTTCTATTCATCTTTATTCCTGTTTGCTTCTTCCTTTCTGCTTCTTTCTGTTCCTTTCCATGTGTCTGTCTTTTCTTTGTCTACAGGTTGCTTTCTCTCATTTCTTTTTTCTTTGTTTCTATGTTTTTGTATTTTTTATCTTTTTTTCTTAGATGCAATTGTTTCTTTCTGTTTCTTTCCAGGTTTCTGTCATTTTTCTATTTTTTTAATCTTATTTCTCTACGTTTACATTTCTTTATTCATTTGTATTTATATACACTATATTGCCAAAAGTATTTGCTCACCTGCCTTGACTCACATATGAGCTTAAGTGACATCCCGTTCCTAATCCATAGGGTTCAATATGACGTCGGTCCACCCTTTGCAGCTAGAACAGCTTCAACTCTTCTGGGAAGGCTGTCCACAAGGTTTAGGAGTGTGTTTATGGGAATTTTTGACCATTCTTCCAGAAGCGCATTTGTGAGGTCGCACACTGATGTTGGACGAGAAGGCCTGGCTCTCAGTCTCCGCTCTAATTCATCCCAAAGGTGTTCTATCGGGTTGAGGTCAGGACTCTGTGCAGGCCAGTCAAGTTCATCCACACCAGACTCTGTCATCCATGTCTTTATGGACCTTGCTTTGTGCACTGGTGCACAGTCATGTTGGAAGAGGAAGGGGCCAGCTCCAAACTGTTCCCACAAAGTTGGGAGCATGGAATTGTCCAAAATGTCTTGGTATGCTGAAGCATTCAGAGTTCCTTTCACTGGAACTAAGGGGCCAAGCCCAGCTCCTGAAAAACAACCCCACACCATAATCCCCCCTCCACCAAACTTTACACTTGGCACAATGCAGTCAGACAAGTACCGTTCTCCTGGCAACCGCCAAACCCAGACCCGTCCATCAGATTGCCAGATGGAGAAGCGCGATTCGTCACTCCAGAGAACGCGTCTCCACTGCTCTAGAGTCCAGTGGCGGCGTGCTTTACACCACCGCATCCGACGCTTTGCATTGCACTTGGTGATGTATGGCTTGGATGCAGCTGCTCGACCATGGAAACCCATTCCATGAAGCTCTCTGCGCACTGTTCTTGAGCTAATCTGAAGGCCACATGAAGTTTGGAGGTCTGTAGTGATTGACTCTGCAGAAAGTTGGCGACCTCTTCGCACTATGCGCGTCAGCATCCGCTGACCCCGCTCCGTCAGTTTACGTGGCCTACCACTTCGTGGCTGAGTTGCTGTCGTTCCCAAACACTTCCATTTTCTTATAATACAGCTGACAGTTGACTGTGGAATATTTAGGAGCGAGGAAATTTCACGACTGGATTTGTTGCACAGGTGGCATCCTATCACAGTTCCACGCTGGAATTCACTGAGCTCCTGAGAGCGACCCATTCTTTCACAAATGTTTGTAAAAACAGTCTGCATGCCTAGGTGCTTGAATTTATACACCTGTGGCCATGGAAGTGATTGGAACACCTGATTCCGATAATTTGGATGGGTGAGCAAATACTTTTGGCAATATAGTGTATATATATATAGAGGAAATCATATTTAAAGGACTTCCCACACTGGACTGGATAATATAATATATAACATTATGATAATAATCAGCCAATAAAAACTAAAACAAGGGTTAACAAATATCTTTAAGAAAACCTCCAATGTACCTCTGACTGTGACGGAGACGAACGTCTGCTGGGAGTCGTAGTTGTTGGAGGCTTCACAGCTATAGAGGGCGGTGTCTTCAAGCACCGTGGAGGGAATGCTGATGGTCAGCGAAGGGGAGGTGGGCTCACTCTTAGCTAGCACCTCTCCCTCCTTCTTTATCACCAATGTGGGGATCGGAGAACCTTCAGAGTGGCACGTAAAGGTCACTCGCTGACCCTCCACCACCTCCCTACCTGGACTCACCGAGAGGGTGGTGTTGGTGGGTGGAGCTGTGGATGGGAAAGGTGTGTCAGAGGTTCTCAAAGTTGGACATCATGGACATAAAATGAGCCGGTTAGGAGAAAAATGGAGCAAACAACAGAAAATACATTTGGAAATAGGAGACCATGCAAGCCCCAACAGGAGATACATGTGGAAATAAGTGATAGTATGGAAGCCCCAAAGGGACAAGAAGAAGATATTATGGAAACACTACAGAACAGAACGGAAAACCAAAGGGAACAATCAGGGCACAAAAGTCAAATTGATCAAATAAATCAGCAGAAATAGAGGGAATCTAACCGTGAACAGTGACGTTCACAGCGGCGCTGACGTTTCCTTCGCTGTTTTGGGCCCAACACTCGTACCCGCCAGCATCAGAAAGTTCCACCGCCGGGAAAACGAGCTGACCACCACGACCTCGCCGCACAGAGCGGCCGTCCGCCGTCCGGAAGGCCCAGCTGACGCTCGGCTCAGGGTTTCCCTCGGCAGAACAGCTGAGAGTGTGCGGAGAGCCGGCCATGGTCATCATGGAGCCGGAGACCGCCGTGAAAACGGGAGCGTCTGCAGGGAGGAGTGGGCAGAGTCCAGATTTGGATCAGTCAGGACAGTTGGTCCAACCAGGACTAACAGGACTCAGTTAAACCAGGATTGGGTTCATAATCAAGACTAGGAACCTGATAACCAGGACTGTGATCCCTTCGAGTTGGATCCAGACAAGAAAAAGTTGTATTCTAACTGCCGAGTCTGGACCCGTATCCTGTATGTCAGGACACTGATGCAGACCCACTGTCTGGATCTGGATCTCTATGTCTGAATCCCGGCCCCATTGGCCAGGACTCGGGCCACTGGGCTCAGATTCTGCCACCAGTACTTAAACTAATCCCGGAGGAGGTGGACCTGAGCAACCTGACTCAGAATGGGAGGTCTGACTTACAGAGGACGTTTAGGGTCAGGCCGGACTCTTTGGTCCGGTCTTCAGCCGGCAGGTCCTGCAGATCCAGCACGGCCCGGCAGGTGATCCTCCCTCCTGAGTCCTGCTTCTGAGGCGTGAACCTGTACTCTGACCGGACTGCTGTGGACCCCGGATCTCCAGTGGTCATCAGCAGGACGGCGTCCCCCCTCAGCCAGGTGAGGGTCAGGTGCTCGGCGGGGTACACTTTATCAACCTGGCAGGCCAGGGTGGAGTCCACCCCCAATCTCAGCTCCTCCTGAAAAGTGATCTTGGGGGCTGATGGGAAGTCTGAAACCAGAGGGCGGACAGGTGAGGATTTGGGAGATTTTGGACTCGGGTAGTTGACGAGGAAGGGAGTTAAAAGCTGCCGACTCACTGTAAACCCGCACGTTGGTTTTGACCTGCCGCCGCTGCTGGCCGCAGCCCACCTTGCAGAGCAGCGCTCCCTCGTGCTCCGTCGTCACGGAGCTGATGGTCAGCACCGAGTGGGTGCGGTTGTTGCTGACGGAGGCGGTGAGGGGACGGTCCTCCATGGGCGACCAGGACACGCTGGCCACTGCGGGACAGTCCTGAACCCGGCAGACCAGCTGCCGACGATCCCCCAGCCTGAACAGAGGCCTAACGGGCAAGATGTCCACCCGCAGACCCCTAACGCACCAGGAGGACGTCAGCACCACAGCTGTGGAGAAAAAACAAGAAAAACAAGCTCACCCTTCCACTGCCACCAGATCGCACACAAAAAAAGGGGCAAAAAGTTTCATTTCTGACTAACTTAAGCAGGAAATGTGTGAAACCATCTCATCTCTGTCCTCTAAGAAGGGGTCTGTGTATTTTTAGAGAAAACTGACACCAGTATTGGTGTCAGATATGATTTAAGAAGCCACTTCTGCTCACACGGTCAGATAGTAAAACAACAACAAAATAGGCTCGTGACTCTTCCTCAAAACACTTTTACTTCTGGGAAACAAGTAAAAGCCACAAAACCTCCACTTGGAGGTTTTTAGTAAATTTACAGAAGCAAAACAATAAAAAAAAAAAGAAAGTGGAACAGAAAAATCAGAGCATAAACATTCAAACAAAGAGTCAAAGTAAACAGATGTTACCATGATCATGTTTTTTTTACCTAAATCTTTAAGGCCATCTTAAACTTGTGACACTTTCCAACAATGGAAAGGCAAAGAAGAGGACATTTCTCGGCATTTCAGAGCTTTTCCTGCTCAAACACAGCTGATTCTAATGATTGAGTCCACTCTGGAGGGCTGACCATTCAGATCAGATGTGTTTGTTTAGGCAGTCGTCTAAAACACACAGAGGAATGTCCTCAGGACCAGGGCTGAAAAGCATTGCATTCATTCTATTCACCAGCTGATCATTTGGCTGGTTTGTTATACTCCTTAAACACCTTCTGAGACAAAAGTTTTATCCTTTGGTGAAAAAAAGCGTTTAACTGAAGAAAAAAAACCCTCAGAAATTCAAAGATGAATCGATTTGTCAATGTTTTCCTTTAAATGATGATTAACGTGATGTTTTTAGTACACTGATTAAACAATTAATCAGTTCAACATGAGCTAAAAGGATAAAGGAGAAATGGGGAGATAAGAAACGTGTTTCTCAACCTCTGGCTTGTCACCCTTGATGAAGTCACATGATGATTACAGCCTGTGAAAATGTGACAGACATGGCTTTTCTTTCTCTTTTTGGTCACATGTGGATCTGTTCTCCTTCCCTGTGATTATTCATTTATTCAATCACAAAAACAAGCACAATCTGCTGTCATTTAAAAAATGACCCTCTGATGCCCAGAATGTCAAATACAGGCTGAATTAAGGTGTAATATGCTACATAAAGCCTCAACACAGCGGTACATGAATGAAACCATGAGCTGGACCTTACCTGTGATGAGCCGGAGAAAGAAGCTTGGCAGATCCATCCTTGGAGGGGGGTTAAACCGACTGGTGAACGGATGGATGGATGAATGAGTGGGAAGCAGAGCAGCTCCTTTGTGTCGGGGCTTCAGAGTCTTAGGCAGAAAATGTGCACGACACATGAAACGCAGACATAAAACCCTCTGAAGACACAAACACCAGCCTTTTATGTATGAATCCCCAGACCACAGCGCCCCCGGCTGGTCATCCGAACGCCTGGGTCATCATTTCCCTCCTTTTATTCTCCAGCTTTTCCTTTCTTTTCTCCTTCCAGCTGATCCGAGGCGTCCCTCCCCCCCTTCTGGTGAAAGCCTGAGAGGTCTCATGAATATAAAGCTGATGAGAGGGGTGTTTATTTCACAGAGGAATAATCAAAAACAGGAAATATGACAATTTCTTAAGTAAATCTACATATCTAATTCTTCATTCATGACAAAATGAATTAAACAATCTTCACAGCCTAAAAGTAGTCTTGAAAAGAGCATTCAAAATAGATTTGCATTCACAACAATCATGACATACAAAAAAAAAGAAGAAAATGAAAATGAAACTTCACTTTTTAGGACCCTTTTCCAGCAGAACATTCCTTTGTTTGAAGTTTAGTTGGTGATGTTTGACCTAGGAAAATATAATAATGCTCTTTATTTTAATAACACGCTCTAATAACTATTCATGGGCTGTTCCATTGTGACCTGGTAGGGGACACAGCTTGTTCCACATACAATAACATGAAGCCCTTATTTTATTGAATTCAGCTTAATATTTATAGGTTATTCATACTTTATTTATTCCATGAAGGGAGATGATATCGCTGAAGTTTAAGGTATGACTAAAAATATTGTCTTATTGATAATAAAATAAATCATGACTCAATGGAAAAACATGCGTCCGTCTCATATTGGTGCTGTGGACTAATCAGGGATCTCATATTTCCCAGGATGCCGTGTGCCAGAAATTCCTCCTTTTTTCAGAAATTTGTTCCTGCTATGCAACGTCCAGGAACTCAGAAACATCAGAAATCACTTAAAACACTTCTGAAGAAACACTAAATTATCATTAGAGCAAGTTGAGACTTTGAGATGCCGAAGAGTGAGAGGAGCGTTCATCAAAAAAGAAAGACCAGGGCAGGAAAGAAAGTATCAAATGAAAGAGAAAGAAAGTAAAATGAGATGAAGTGAAGGAAAGACAGGATGAAAGATGAAGAAAGACGTAAAAGTCAGATTCATTTAACTGTGTTCAGGGTTTCTTTTTAACAGCACAGATGTGAAACATTTTAATTCTTTCTGTTTCACATGTTGAGATTCTCCCTATTTAGTGATGTTTTTTTTGGTTAAAAACAGAAAAAAGCAAAGACAAATTTTAGAAGAACTGGTTTATTTTCTGTTATTGCTCAGAAAGAAACTCTGCCGTCAGTCAGAGGAAATAAAACGGACATTATTTTCTCATTTTCCCTTAAAACATGACCAAAAACATTCATATCAGGAAAAAGTGAACATCACCATAAGAACCTTCAAACACAAGCAGCTGGAGAACATTTAAGGCACTTTTTAGCCTTTTCTCTCTTTAAAAAAACCCAAACAGAATCTGTGAAGTTTGAGTGACTTTTGAGCTTTAAATAAAAAGAACAGACCAAACGTGCTGACGTGTCATGAAAGGTGCGAGACTCCAAAATTAAACTACTTCCTTCAGTTTGAGGAGGGACAATTTTCGCCTGCAACCACACAGTGATGTCACCGCTGAAAGTTCCACTTAACATAAACTATCAGGTTTCTTTTTCATAAAAGAGGTTACTTCAGGGCGGTATCTGTTCTGGAAACATACGGGATTTCACTAAATTCATTTCACTAAAAAACACTTAAATCTCATAGAAGATTTGAATAAATACAGACAGGAAAAGTAGATAAATATAAACACATTAAGCAGCCTGTTCACTATAAAAACTCACATGTTTGGTTTTTAGGTCACTATATTGAACATAAAGATCTTTTTTACTCCTCAACTTTGTTACAAACAGTTGTGAAGGAATGGGCTGAGTTTAAGGGTAGAAAACTGATCTGAGGTCATAACTCAGGGAAAAGTCCCTCATGATTACATAATCATCAGTTTCTGATATATTTACTATTATGCTGCCTTTGATGGCAGCAGGGCACTCAATATTTTTCTGTCTCTCTCTTTAAAAACTTACAAAAAGATATGCAGTTTCATTGTTGTTAATTTCGGAAAAATATCCCAAGAATTTACAGCTCCTGTGGCAAAAAGAATTACTGTTTTTGAAAGCTCCGTTAACTCCAGTGGTTTGTTTTTGATTCAGACGCTGGAGACATTCCTGGAGTGTAGGTGGAGTTACCGAGGTAAAAAAATAGCATATTCTCTACTGTTCATCTGTTATTGTGAGAACGTCTCTGCAACACAAATACAGGCCACGTGTGACAGTTACATGAGCAGATTCCCTTTAAAGATCTTTCAGTCAAACATTTTAAAAAACAAAAACACCTGATCGGGATGTATCCTTCATATCTGGATTCCTCAGAGAAACAGAATTTAAAAGCCTCCTGTCCAAATCTGCTGGTGATCTGGATGGTTAAACTTACAGCTGACCGGGTCCTAATGCTAATTTTTTGTTGGTTTTCTCCATGTGTGCTGGAGCCCGCGCTTATTAGAGGTGGGTGGAGCTTATGTGGCATCAAAGTTTTAGTAAAAAATGATCATCAGGTTCTATAATCATGTTGAATCTATGGTACTGCTCAGGAGGCACAAGCTGCACAAATCTAAGCTTCTTTAAGGCCAAGCGGCAGTCCACACGAGCTTTGATCCCCTGAGTTTCTGATTTTGGGTCCCTTCTTCTACTACTATCATATATTGCCGTAGGATAACAAGAAAACAAGAAAACCTGCTGGTGAGCTGATCAGCCAGGATGGAAATACTGCAACCGATGCTTCATTTTATCAAAAACAAAAAACAAAACCTCTTCATCATGGTTAAAATGAAAAAATAGGTCCTCTTCTGTCACAAGAAATATAAAATCTATGTCTCGTGTAAATATATATCTTCAGCCAAACACGCGTGTAGATTACAATGATATTTACATTCAGCTCATTTACATACAGTATGAACAGGGAGGAAGTTCAGTCCGGATGCTTCCCTTTAGCTTCCAGCGTCCGACCCCAGAGGATTCTGGGAGATGAGAAGGGCCCTGCATTCTCAGGTCAGACCTGTGGTCTTAGTACTGGATGTACTCAGACTGAAGAGACTGAAACACAAAACATGGACATCATCTGAGTCAAACTCCCTGGGTTTAGATAATTTAAAAAAGGAAGTTCGGAATAAGACGTCTTTGTTTAATTTCAAACTTTGGGTCTTTTTCTGTCTTTGTTCTTATTTTCAGCCGTTTTGTGGCTTTTATGGGCGAAATATCCTCATCAGGCATCTCTGAATGGATTCTAAGGTCCATTAACTGTCAGAAAAGGCTCAATTGTTATATAAACCTTTCAAAAGTTCCCACAGTGGGTAAGAAACCTTAGAAACTATGAAAAATATGTGGAAATGATCTCTGCAAAGACTAGTGCTGTTGGAGTGAAGCAGAGCAAAGTTTCTGCACAGTTAGAGCTCTCTGTTTGGCTCTTTGACACATTATGAAGATTTCTGAGCCGATAAATGCACAAATATTTGCCTTCATCTAAATACCTTCAAATATAAATCAGATTCCTCAATGATTTTCCAAAGAACTGCCCATCATATATTTCTCCCCCCATTTGAATGTCTCATAATCCTTTCACATGAGACGGTATGCCCTGCTTTCATTGCCCCCTATGCACAATAATGATTTTCCACCAGAGAGCTTATTGTCAGCTTGTTGATAACTGTAACATTGTGTCTACTTTGTAAGTCGCTTTGGATAAAAGCGTCTGCTAAAAGCATAAACATAAAAATGACAATAGAATCGTGCTAACATGGACTGTTGGCATCAAAACCACGAATCAGAAGGCAGAGCCAAAGACACACCATGACAGCCAGTGGCCTTGGTCCAATCAGATCTCTGTAAGGAGCTGTAACCGAGCAGCAAATACTGATTATTAAATGCAAATTAGTCTCAGAGCTTTTGGGGGGAGGGGGAGGCTGTTCCCTAAATGTGATTTGATTTGGTTTCTATCAGCTTTGGAAGCAGGACAGCAAAGGTAAGGCAGGATTTATGAGGATGTTTGTGGAACATAAAGCAGGACTCTGGGTTCCTCGGCTCAGCAGCAGCTTCGGGTTAGTGTCAGTTAGTAACTTTAAGACCATCAGATGTGCTCATTTTCACCTCCAGAAGATTTAACAGCTTGAAGAAGACAGAAATCTTTAAACATATTTAAATTCTGATGCTTTTCAAATAAAAGACCCATAAGACGGTAAGAAAAAGTATTCCTGAATGTTGCCTTTATGATCTATTTTCTTTAAGAATAGAGATCAAAAAGAGGCAGCTTCAGGAGTCTTTGTGGTACTATCTGGGGAATCAGGATGAAAAAGGCCCAGGTGTTAGCCATTTTGGTTTGTTATGCAGAATTTAACTGTGTGGCAACTTAGTTATGACTGTCGTGAATGAGACCCAAGAAAAGATGGAAAGACTTAAAGGGGTCCAAAAGGCTGAGTTTTAACCCTTTAACCTCCAAGAGATGGCAAATATTCCGGATGTTCTTTTCTTTAATTTTGGGGTCAAATTTGAGCGCTTTTCAGTTTGAACTTCTAAAAAGTAAAACAAACAACAACATCTTTATTTCAGCTTGCGAGGTTAAGTCGTTAAAGGGAAGTTAAAGGGTTAAAAACGTAGTTTTCACTGGCTGGTAAAGAACCAATCAGTAAAGGGGCGGGGCTGAGCTGCTGCTGTGTCGGAGGACTTACAGGTATGGAGCGGCTCAGGTAGCGTCCTGAGGGGCCCTTCATGGCGCTGTAGCCCCCGTGGCCCCTATAGGCGCCAAAGTCCTGAGGCCCCGGTCGAATGAAGCCCTTCCCGCCGTACGGGCCGCTGTTGTTGTTGACTTCTAACGGCGGGCTCCGAGGCCCGTTACCATAGCCAGATGAAGAGGGCGGGGCCAGTGGTGAGGGGGAGGGGCTTACAGACACAGAGGAGGGTGGGAGGGAGGAGTACGGAGCATTCCCGTCATCCTCTATGTCGCCGTATAGATCGCTGAGGGAGCTGGCCAATCGTGAACTGAGAGCTGAGCTGAGGTCAGTGGGAGGTGGGGGGGGCGGGGTGTACATACAACACGTGTGAAACACAACACAAACACAATGAAAAACCTAATCACCATATAAAACAATAGATAAATAATTTTTCAAAAGATAAACTTAGATATAAATGATAAACAAAAACTAGGGGTAAAAGATAATTGAATAAAGATAATGGGGAAGTAAAAAATATTATACAAAAATAGACAGAAAAATAAATAAAACAAAAAAATTAGAACAATCATCAACTGCCACAAAAAAATTAATATCATAAAATAAGAAAAAAATATCTCTTCCTAACCCTCCACAAACAACCCTAACGTAAAAAAATAATCATCTCTGAGAGACTGATTTTAAGTCAATGGGACTCAGTTTAAACATTTTCTACTTCCAGCTGATGCAGAACCCAGAGTGTGTGCTGCTATCAGCTCCAAAACAGACCGACAGGTTTCAGAACAGGATGCGAGGGAGGAATGGTGTATGGGGGGTGGGTATCAGAGAATCAACTGACCTCCTGAGGTTTGCTGGGGTCGAGTTCCTGCCGATCCTCTTGGCTGCTGCAGAAGAGGATGATGGGAACTTGGAGGACTTGACGGGGGAAGTGGGGCCCTGCCGAGAGCCCAATGACAGCCTGAACACAGACACACAAGTCATTTTTTAGATTTGCTCATTATCGTCCAAGTCTGCCAGGAAAAAGAGGAGGAAGGTACCTGAAGGGCTGAGAGGCAGAGCGGGTGTGCATCTTCACCTCCTCCACCCTGAAACAAGACACACCCATCAGCCCACGCCCTCCTATCACCCAAGCATGCCCGATCAGCCTGGATCTCCAACTGAGCACCAGGAAGGAGCTTAACCTCTAAAATTCTGGTTCTGAGCTCACAAACTCACTTACTAACCGAAATATAATTACATGTTACTTTTGCAGCCATTTAATCCTTCAATAATTAGATCTTATTAAATTATGAGAAATCCCACAGGACTGCAATCTGTTCTGTAGAGAGCTTCTTTGACCTTTAAAGAGCAAAAACAGGTTTTCTATGGTTCTGGGGTTTTCTGGTTCTGGTCTCAGTACCTCAAGACTGTGGCGGTGGCTGGTCGGGGAGACCGTCGGCTCTTCAGGGCTCGGAGTTTGTCTCCCTGAGTCAAACCCGGCCCACTGTCGATCAGCTCACCCTGAAAGACGAAACAAACTTGTCATGACCTGACAGGCACAGAGCTTCTGAGTTAAAACAACAAAAGGGGACACCTTCTATGCATCATGAGCAAGCTTTTTCTTATAGGTGGATGAAATGACAAAAACACAAACAAATTGCCAAACAGCAATGTCATCAGTGATGTCATCACCTGCCATTTAGCCAACAGAATTCATCGAATACCTAAACTTTTTAATTTTAGGGTCACACAGAGTAAACACTCTTATGTGGCGTCTGACCTCCTGTAGCTGGTCCGAGCTCAGGGATCTGACAATACTGCTGCTGTGGGTGGAGTTTAGTGAGAGCTCGCCCATGCTGGTGATGAGGTGAGGAACCGCCTTCTCCTCCATTCTTGCTTTCTGGGTGCGCTGACCCTCACCCTGCACCCAGAGCGCCGACTGCTTCCTGTTAAACACACACTTTACATTCAAAATCCTGACATTGTTGGCGTCGTTTAGGTTCCCGCTTCTCAAGAACGAGTTTCGTTCCTGTTCCCGTTTATTTTTCAATGTTCAGTTAACAGTTCAAGTTTGCGATTCTGTCATGACTCTTTGACAAGAATCTTTTTCCTTTCCTAACAAGTTTCTAACAAGTTCGCTTTCAGTTTCACTTCAGCAATTTGAACTGTTTTAGGACATTTTCTTTCACACAAAAACAAAAAAAAGTTCATGTTAAAGTTAATGTGAGAAAAACTTTAATAAGCTGCTATAAATGTATGGACATTTACCAACATTGGAGACTGGTTATTTCATGTGTCCAATTCAAAGCATGTAAAAAGGGTGGGAGTATAAATCACATGAACAAAAATGTATGGAATTTAAATCAAAAGGGACTCACTCTTCTAGGAAGTTCTGCTGTGGACCAATCACAGAGCCTGGCCTGCAGATCCTGATCCAGGCGATGGCCTCACCCGCCGTGAAGCGGTAGTGCTTCATCAGGTAACAGCCAATCAGAGTGCCTGTTCTGCCCAGACCAGCTGACAGAGAGACAGAGTAGAATCACTGAGGGTTTCCGCTTGTCTGTTAGGGCCAGAAACACTGAGCAGAAGTGCAAATGAATGCCGTGACTCAGCAGTAATGAAGCTGTGGGGTTCACTGAAGGCCTGACACACATCTGTTTAAACCCAGATAAAAAACCTGCTGATCTCCAGATCCCTGTCCTTTAACCCGTTCAAACCCAGTACTAGTAGTGCTTATTTTTATTTTTCATACCCTTCCACACACAGAAACAATCACATTTTGTTAAAAATAAATAAAAATGGCAGTAGGCTCAAGAATTAGGATAAATATGTTTTTTGTTCCATTTCTCTCATGGTACTGTTTTGTTCTGAAATTCAATTATTTATCTGTATTTAAAATAAGCTTTAATTTAATTTTCTTGTGTCTGACATAATAAAAAAACATCAAAAGGTCCTCATAAGGTCTTAAAATAACAAATTCTCTTTTTACACTGTTTACTATTGGAACAAAAACTGAAAAAATACAGAAATTCCAAGGGTAACTTCTATGAAAGCAGGGGTTTGCTGCAAAGGAGGAAAGACATCAGCATTTTTGACTGCTGCCCATCAATCTGAAGGGTTATAAGGTCTAAAACTATCTGGAATCCATCATTATGCAGAAAAGTGAAAAAATGTAAGTTTCAGCTGGAAAAATTAAGTACAATGCCCCCTCTGAGCACAGTGTTAGAGAAGCTAAAAACACCCTCCAGGCTTAAAAAGTAGGAAACGTCTTCCTTTGCTGGACAAACCGAGAAACTACACTTCAGATGTCTGATGTCACATGATCGGTGGGCAGCGTCTCTAACCTTTGCAGTGCACGGCCACGGCACCATCGGTGCTCTCACAGATGTGGAGGAAGCGGCGTACGATGATGTCATTGGGAGTGCTGCCGTCCACAAAAAAAAGATCGTAGTGGTCGAAGCCGGCGTCAGTGAAGCGTTTAGCGTCATAGATCTTCTTGTTCAGGCGGATGATGGTGGTCACGTTGTGTTTCCTGAAGTAGGGGAAGTAGGCCTCTGGCGCGTGTAGGGGGTAACCTGCAGGGAGGAGGGGTCAAAGCAGCCGTTAAGCACATAAGCTTTAAGTTGTTTAAAATCTTTTCAGTGCCCCCTTGTTAAAAAGACTTAAGAGGTGATGCATCAAAATCACACACTTTAAAAATAAAAAAAATCAGGGATGTATTAGAGCACTGACACTGTTCTGACTCATTAAGTGGAATTTGAAATAACTGTTTATAGTTGTGCTCAATCATTAAGAGAAAGAAAATAGAAAATCTATGCAAGCCATTTGCAACTGGGTTTTAATATCTAATCTAATTCCCAGAGAATCCAAGAAAATGAAACACTCACCGTTCTCTATCTTAGTTTTAGGATGAGGTCCACTGAAGGCCAGGAACTTTCCAGGGACAATCCAGTTCAGGTCTCCGTTCTCCACTCGCTGACGAAGGAAAGAGATCACACTCGGGTCATTTGGACAAAGGAAAATGAAAGAGTTTAAAGTAATTAAATATTACCTCAGGAGTTCTTTAGCCCTTTGTTTAGATTTTTGGATTTTCATTCTTTTAATTTTCTCTTTTTGGTGAATTTATGTGTGTTTTGCCATTTTGGAATTCAATTTTTTTCCATAGCCTTTTATAAAAGGATAACTTCAGCTCTGAATTATCTTTACTGAAACGTTCTGATATTTTAGACTTAAATCAGAAAGTGTTCATTTACATTTATGCATATAGCAGCCACTTTCTTACAAAGTGACTTACAAAAAGAGGGTTTAACATTCAACAACAACACCAGTTACACATTTACCTTACCTTGAGCGCAATATGCTAGAAGACATAATTTTTAACAGAATAATTTAATCCTCATGGGGGCGCTACATGTTCAATTTCTTTTTACTCTATGAAATAATTCAGCTTCACAACCTTATTTCCTGCTACAGGATGGACATTTAAAAAATGTTTAATTTGATACATTTGTGTGTTTTTTTCAGTGAGCTTTCTCATCAAACACAACTGGCCTTTGGAAAGTTTTCATTGATCCCACTTCCTGATGCTCGGGATCTGGGTTTTACCTCGTAGTGTTCGTATTCGTCCACGTCAAATGCCTCAAAGTTGAAGAATCCATGCTGCAGAGCCTGAAAACACAATGAAAATGGATTAAATTAACAACACAAAAAAAAATCAATGTTTTCAGGAATTTTTATCACACTTATATTTTTTTACACAGAAAAGGAAAGTTAAATCCACATTTAAATTTGTTCTAGCCTCTATGTTTATCTGTTTTCTTGCATTTAAACAATAGAAACTTGTTTTTTGGACACATAATCTATTCAGACTGCGGTCAGGCTGCATGAAAAACACTTTTTCAGAAGGTGGCAGGAAAAGGTGGCAGGAAATGCATTTAGTAAAAATGTAATTATTGTTTTGGCTCTCTAAATGGTTCTGTTTGATTATTTCAGTTTTTATTTCATATTTTCTTATTTAAGGACAGTCAACCCCTAATTGTTAAACCAAGGAACAAATGTTTTTTAACATAATACTTTCATCCTCATGGGGGCGCTACATGTTCAATGTCTTTTTACTCTGTGACATCATTCAGCTTCACAACCTGATTTCCTGCTACAGGATGGACATTTAAGAACTTTGAGTTCAATCTTTTTTGCAAATTTACTTTTTATCTTATATTATTCTAAAGTGACAATTCTCTTCCTGAATTAAAAGGTTTGGCTACAGATGAAATAGTAAACAAAGTCACTCTTTTAGCTGCTCCATTTGAGGCAGGAGGCATCAGAAATTGTTTCGGCTAATTTAAGCACTCTGATGTGTATAAAAAATTCCATATAAACGCACTCAGAAACCACCGGTTCAACTTAGCTGTGATCAGGATTAGTGCACAGACAGGGCTGCTGGCCCCTGATTGGCTGCCCTCTTTAATACAACAGCTCCTTGTCCGGCTCAACAGGCAGAGCCGTTACGTAACAGGAGTCTGTCAACACAACTGGAGACTTCAAACTAATAATGAAACTCTGTCAGGGACACAAAGATGCCCCTGCAGAGGAAATATCACTGGTAAATATTTAGCTTTACAGCGAAACCCGACAAAACAAAAGAAAGATCAGCGCTTAAAGTTTAAATTACCCTTCATCTGCCTAATGCAGAAGACGTTGAAATAATGAAGGATTTGGAGTTTTTTAAAGCCAGTTTGAAGAAATATGAGCCCCTACATTGATTCATTCTGTGTCCAAAAAAAAAAAAAACACATTTCAGTTGATCTCACCTTCCTGATGCCCTGTAGACAGTCCAGCACTGAGAGGTTGAAGGTGCAATTCCCAAAGGCAGCGTCCCTAAACACACAGAAAATTGTATTAAGGAAAAAAAACACCTGTGGCAGCACCAAAGGGAGGATTGGTCAGAGTCCTGCTATGGCAGACATCTTTTAGTGAACCTCAACCTTCCAAATAAGCTCAGAGGTTTTCCAGACACGCTCCAGAGAAATTAAACAAAGAGACAGATGTGTGCTGAAAGGTTCTCTGAAAGGTTTTCTAACCAGCTGCCTCAGATGAACTGAAGAAAATTATGTTTACAATGACTGCTGAAAGTCTGTAAGACACAAAAACATATAAATGTGGAGATATTGTCTAACCTTATTTAAAAGAAAAGTCATATGTGATTAACAAAAAGTTAGAAGTAGCATTTGTGTACAATTTTAAGGAAAGAAAGAACAAGGAAGGAAGAGAGGAAAATAGGATGGAAGAACAAGTGAAAAGTAAAGAAGTAAAAGAAAGGATAGAGAATGAGAAAGGAGTAAGGAAGGGAAGGAGGGAGGGAACAAGGAAGCAAGGCAGGAAGGAGGAACAGAGGGATAAAGACCTTTCTTCATCCCTCTGTTCCTCCTTCCTGGGAGGGAACAAGAAAAGAGGGAGCAGATTTTAAAAAATAGGATGGAGGATGGGAGAGATGGAAGGAAAAAGTATGGAAGTGAGGGAATATGGGAAGAAGATTGGACTGAGGGAGGAAGGAAGAAAGGAAGGGATTAGCTCAGTATATGACACGTTTCAAACTGTACAACTGTGATAACACTTGAATCAGATCAAATCAGTTTTTGAAGTAAATTAAAAAGAAATCTAGAACTTCACAGTTAAGCTGGCCTGAGCCAACAGCTTCCTTACGCTGAGGATGATTTTAAAGCCTTTGGGTAACGTTTTTAAGCAGCTCTGAGGATAAAGACCGAGGAGCATCTGGTATTCAGAGTGTGGATGTTTATTTAATTATCACAGCAGTGTCAGAGGCTCTCACTCAGCTCCCAGATGCCTCTGCACATTGCTGTTCTTACAGTTTCCCGTCCTGATCACACCGAGGGAGAAAAGGAGCAGTTACAGGACCCACTCCTTCAGAAGGAGCTGAGTCACAGGGTTCTGGCTCTGAAGGACAATTATATAAATACCAATTAGTCTGCAAACGTTGGAACGAGCTCAGTTTCAAAACAAAGTGTCCCACAGACACCAAACAGGGCTCTTTAACCTCAGTTCTTTATGCTACCAAGAATAAAATATATGACACAGCCTGAACCCTCTCCAGCCAGCTGTGTCATTTCTTTAAGGAGTCTTCAGGAATAGTTCTCCAGGCTTCTTGAAAGACATCCCAAAGCTCTTCTTTAGATGTGGGCTGCCTTTTGTTCCGTTCTCTGACAGACGATCCACACTGCTTCAATAATGTGGAGCTCCGGCGTGTTCCTCTTTCTTAAGGACATCACTTTCAGATCCTCTTCGAAAATCTTATTCTCTGTCTGTCAAAATGTGTTATCTTTGGCATTTTCTACATATCAACTAAAGAAATGGGGAAAAAATATGTTTTTGTGAATGGTAGCTGGTAACAAAGACCCTAAAGATCCAATTTAAACTGCATCTTTGCTAATTCGTCTGCTCTGTGGGGACACAACACTACTCATCCCTTGAGTTAAGGCCCTCTTTTCTGCCTGAGTTATCAAAGCTCAAACAGAAAAAAAAAAACAGTCCTCTCAAAATGAAAATGTCCAAAGGAAACCTCTAAAAGAACTTCAGAAATCTGGAGAACTGTTGCTCAGGCCCGTATTTGCATGAAATGTATGTCATTTTTCTTTTGCAATTATTTTCGATAACAATATATCACCTTTTAGAGGAATTAAACATGAGATGGAGCTTCAATGATAGAAATCTCTTTTAACAGCAAGAGAGAAAGTTTCCACAGATAAAAGAAAACTTGTCTTTAAGCTCATTTGCTCTCAGGTGGAAGCCAGTAAATAGTCACAGACACTCATCAACCTATTTAGGAATCGTTTAAAACCTCTTACATCAGCTAAGGACTTTCGGTGTTACTAAGAGTCATGAAAGTAGAGTAAGTGGAGGACTCTGACAGTCACTGAACGCCTCGCTTTAACCCCTCCCTTAGGGGGCGTGGCCCTTAAGCCAAGTTTAATCCATCAGCAGCCTGCAGAGAGCTCAGAGCTCCCCATGAGGCCAAAAGAAGAACAAAGTCCTCCTCCTATTAGCGGCTCTCTGCGGTTATGTAACAGCTCAGTGTGTTGATGACAACAAAAATCCCTTTATTCCACAGACACACTCATCTCCTCTCAGTTTGTGCGACTATAAAATGTGGTATCAAACCAGCCTCACTCAGCCTGTTTCTGCAGCCGGAATGCACAAACAAACAACTCCTAAAACAAGCTTATTCCATCCGCCTGCATTACTTCCTCCAGGAATGAAACCAGACCGAAAGCAGAGACGGGCACCCTTCAACATGTTCTAAACCCTGAAGACAAACACCAGGAGCACGCCGTCTTATCATCAGTTACTTCCTTCCGTGGGTTGTGGTTTTAATGGGTTTTTTAAAAAAAGAGGTGGTGCAGGGGGGCGGTTGGCTATGAGCTTTATCAGTAAGGCTTTAAAAACAAACAAACTTACTTCACACACACTAATTAAAACCTGATGAAACCTACAGCTTTTTTGCTGCCGTTGCAGGTGTTGGTTGTTAGGTTAAACATTATCATTGAAAAAAGGATCATTACACAATTATTTCCCACCTTAACTGGAATTGGGGAGTGAAATAACACACAACAACAAGCTGAGTGGAGAAAATATCAGCCCCTGGCTTTGACTGCTGCTGTAAACACATTAAATAAACTCATACTTACAAAGAATTTGGGTTAAAAAGAGGAACTTTCAATCAAAGAGGAACTAAAGCTAGATCTGTGCCCCATATCCAGACCATTAAGCAGATATCGTTACAAACAAACTTCAATTAATAAAAAGACAGAGTCCTTTAAAGAGAAAATAAAGCTGTTGTGATGGATTTATAAAGCGTAAACTTGAAAAGGTATTTTAGCTGCTTTGTTCTCACCTGAAAGGCAGGTAGGAGGCATTAGAGCCGGAGATCAGAGCTCTGTAGGCTTCCTCTGGGGTTTTCTTCAGGTAGATCACCTGAGACAGAAACACACGTGATTGTTTGGGGCCTTAGAAGGAGCCCTGAGCAGGGAGGGAGAAGCACAGAGAAAGCAGAAATCCACCCATTTTCTCTACAAAAATGCCACGTTTTGCAGGCTTTCGTTTTCTGTTTGGTGTTCAAACTTGATGATTCTCATCCGAGCCCTGAGTGTGTCAGTAGGTCTGAGTCTGAGGCTCTGGGTCAACAGCATGAATTATTCAGCACACTCACCAGGAGAGGAACTGTGTCAATGATACACCAGGTCGAGATGTGCTTTAACAAAATCCTCTGGCTTGAAGTTTTTATTTTTTGCCTGCCGTTATACATCCACTTTAAATCTTTCCAATAACATCTTTTATGACACTTTCAGACCTGATTTGACTAAAAACTAGGAAGTGTCTGAAGAAATCTGTTAGTTTTAAGTTGATTTTGTTCAAAGTGATGGCCCCGCTTTAGTGAAAATGAGGTTTGTGGAAGCAGGAAAACGTCTAAAACCTGCAGGATTGCGACCCAAAGAAGACCATTTTGAGACCCCTGATGTAGAGCCATTCGGTTTTTTGGCAAAATATCATCCAATGATAATTTATGACAATTAAAGAATAACAAATCTATCGGTAAAAAACGTTTTTCTTCATTTTCTACCTCGATGTAAACTGTAAACAGTATTATTTCTCCTCTTTTTTTCTGATCTGGATATTTTACAGTGTGTACTGTCTGCAAGCATTTTAGCAACATGGAGTTGATTTAATCATTCTATAATGATTTCGATTCAAACAACAAATAAACAACAGAGTAGCTTTTGGAATAAAGACTATCTTACAGAATATTTTACAGAGTAATGTGAAAGGTTGTGGTAAAAAACTCAATTGTTTGCTGCTGTTTGTCCCTCAAACATCTTCTTGGTTTGTTTTGTGTGCTTTTGTTTGGATCATTTACAGCTTTTTAACCTGCTTGTGTTGATTCTCAATTAATTCCTCAGATGTGGAAAAAAATGAATAAGTGCTCAGAGAGGCAGTGAATGAAAAGGAAGGGGTTTTGGGGGAGTTTGCTTATCTGATTTGAGGTTCTGAGGTGTGAGCTCGAAACCGGCTGATGAAGAGGAAGATGTACTCACGGCATAGCCTCCAATCAGCACGGCAGCATTGGATCTCTTCCTCTGGTCAAAGCTGGTGTAGTGAACGATCCGCTTCCTGGTCAGAGTGAACGACTGCAGGGGAAGGAACACACTATTAACTCACAAAAAATAAGCAGATTCTTTGTCTTTCTGTATATCTTACGGGGAGGTCGGCAGAAACTGGCCAGACCTGCCTGAGAGTTTAAAATCTTGTGCATCAACATGGAAATTTTTTCCATTTGGGAAAAGCTGTTTTAGTTCAAATTTAATTAATTTTGTTAGAACAAAGTCTAATATGATAGACTCGATCGCTACTTTCAAAAAAAGGTAACAACAGAATTGATTATGCTTAAGACTTTTCACGCCAAAAAAGTCCAATAACAAATTTTAAAAAGTTCTCTAAAAACTTAACATTTATATTCTTTATTTTTCAGCTTTTTTCTCCATAAATTTGTTAACAACCTATGCCCTGCTCAAAAACATCACACATGTCAATCTTTAGGAAACATTATTTATGCCGAAATATTCAGAAGAAAATATTCATCAGTAAAGTGTTTACAGCCATGTCTTTTTTGGAGATGGACATTTTTGTCCTTTATGACTCTGCGGGGTCGTTACGCAGCTGACTTTCGATGGCAAACTGCTCTCAAAACTTTCTGGGGAGGGGAGTTGTTCCCAAATGTGCTTTCATTTAGTTTTTATTAGCTTTGGAAGCAGGATAGCAAAAGTACGGCAGGATTTCCGAGGATGTTTATGGAGCATGAACCATGACTTTGGTCTTTTGCTGCGGGTTAAGATAATCTTGGTTGACGCTCCATGAAACTTGCTGCTCTTTGGTAATCTATAGTTTGAACTGTGTTTGGTGGTTGCAGAATTTTTTTTTGTAAGCTTATAGCTGAGAATCAGAAATTTCTGAAAATGCTAAATGTGTGTTTTAATGGATATTTTAAAGGTTATCATTCTTTACTTTAATTCTCAGAAACCTCTGGCAAAAGTCTGAGGCTGAACATGTGGATCCAGACCATCCAGTTGTCATGACGGGTGACAACAGTCGATTGGAGGAATGCAGTCACCCAGGCGACGCACATCAAACACCAAACAGAGAAGATGAATGTCTTACAGTCTAAAGGTGGAGCTGAAACAAACGCACAGCCTGGCTGCTCTGTGGAGCTGTGAATGAGCATTCTGGGCATTCCTGCAGAGGGAGAGCCGCCAGCTGAAACTCACCTTTAGCTTCTTGTTGAGCTTGCAGCAGTATCGGTACAACATGGCCAAGTTCAGAGGTCCAAAGTCAGCATAGAAGCTGTAGATAAACAGATGACACTCAGTTTAAACTGGAGAAAGTGGCACAAGATCCAGCAGAGTGAAAGTTTCTGCTCAAACAAGAAAACATTCCTCCCGTATCAGATTTGAATGCTTCATGTCTGATAAAACCTGAACTGTCCAAACCGGACATCCAGCCCTCTGAACTTTCAGATGACTACCTGAAGCCAAAACAAACACACCTGCAGAGTTTCTGTGCTGGATAAAAAACTAACAAAAGTTAAAATGTGTTTATCTAGGTCTAACATGACGAGGCATAAATCAATCAGAAATCTTTTTTAAAAGAAAAGCTATTAAAAGGCTTCCTTTCATTCTTTTTTCATTAAATAAAAAAAATCTTTTGGCATAAATCTTCACTGACAAAAATAAATAAATAAATAAAATAACAAAAAAACTAAATCTTGACATTAATATTCCTCATTCTAAAAGTTAAACTTTAATTCAGTAACTACAAATATTACGGTATTTATCAGACAATTAAATAAATAAAATTCTGTTCTATAAAATTATTTCAGAATACATTTTTTAAGACATTTTACTTTAGTATGTAAAAATAGTAAATTATTTCAGAATGAAATAATTAAATTTTTGTTGCATTTCTCACCATACAAACTTGTCCGCTAAGCCACCGATACATTTTTGTATTGATTTCTGACCCGTGTTTGAGTATCAGACCTGCTCATGTGTAGCATCTTCTAGAAAATGCACTCATACTTTAGTTTGCTGTTGCAGGTGAGTACCCAGAATGCATTGGTGCAGGCTGAGTGAACTTACTTTTCGTAGACAAACTCATCGTCAATGCAGAAGTAGTGAGTGTTGGCGGTGCTTTTGGGTTTGCTGCGTAACGTGGCGAAGTACAGACGCTCTGTGAAACACAAACACACAGTGAGACCTGAACTCGTCTGCGTTCAGATAGAACCATATGCTTTTGAC
>CAJRST010000002.1:7493446-7509875 GCA_907169785.1 Menidia menidia
ATATATATATATATATATATATATATATATATATATATATACACATACATACACACACATATATATATATATATATATTCAATAAAATATTTATGCAAAGATAATTTCAATAAATTCAGCTTTCATTCCCTACAAATGATTTATTTCTTATTTTCATTCATTTTAAAAGATTTTATTCAAATCTATCCTTCTAAGTTACAGACTAAGAAGGATAGATCTAAAAATATAGATGTATGTATTTCCTGTTTGAATTTATTTCCAACTTTTCTTTTAAACTTTCCTGTCTCTGTTTTTACATTCCTGTTGGCCAAAACTGTAACTGGCAAGTGGAAAAGTTCCACTAACACAACTAAGCAAAGCACCCCCTCCTCTAAAGACCTCCTACACCAAGGCGTTCCCAAACCAGCCAAGAGATAATATCTAGCCAGTGCGTCCCGGGTCTGTCCCCAGGCTAACCCCCCTGCCCATGGATATCCAGAAGACATCCAGATGTTGGAACAACCTCAGATGGCTCCTTTTATTCTTTCTCTGCTCTCAGCTTCCTGCTGTCCTTAAAATAATAAGCCAAAAATCGTTAATATGAGGCTTATTTTAATGTTTGCCATTTACAGTTTTATCCTCCACTCTTTTTTTTTTTTAAGGATGCCAGACTCGCACATAAAGGATGCTTGTAATCATATTTTTTAAATATCTATATCTAGCTTCTTTTTATTGCTGCAAACAATACAAAGTAACTCATAAAATGGGAAAAATGCCAAACATATTCACACAATTGTCTTAATCAAAGCCTTGTAAATCTTTACCAAATCAACCTGAACCCCTAACTCTAAACTCTGATCTCTGTTTTGTTGCTGATTGTATGAATGTGGCATTTAATTACTTATCTTTAACCACCATATAATTCACAGTTTCTGAATATATGTTACAATCAAAGCAATGACTTTATAACTTCAGCCCCTGAAATGGAGCCTTTCATTAGAAATCGAAGTCTAGAAGTTAGGTTTAAACCCACTCGTTTTATCATAATGCATCAACTCCTGCTTTAAGGATGCTTAATTAAGGTTTTACTTTAAATCCTGCACCATCCATCCTGAATCCCAGACAAGCCCAAATTTTCCACAAAATCAGCCAGTTGAGGAATGCATTCGTCTGTAAATAACTCCTGATATCATTATGACAGAGCAGCAGCTGGAAGGGCAAAAATGTTCTGAGGCAGAAACCACTTTGAGTCACTTTCTTCATCTAACTGGCTGAAAATGACACAGATGGTTCATAGTCTGCTGTTTTTAAACTCTGACATAAACCTGTCTGTGATTGTAAATAGACATATGAGCCACTGGTCTGAACCATTATCAAAAAAATTCAAAATTCCTGCAGTTTTTCTTCAAAAATAAGATCTAATTTCCAGTAAATTACATCTATTATTCCATATCTTACAAAAAATAGGTGTGAAATATATGTTAATGTGTTGTAAACAAGTTCACTAAGAAGCAGAAAGTAAAATAATTTGGTGACCATTTTATGCTTTAGAACAGACTGGATTGGTTTAACCTGAGAGGACAGAAGAAAATACGAAGAAAACAAGATCATTCATTTAATATCAGTGCTTTGCCTCTTTAAAAAGGAAAGCATTTAAATGTGACAGATTATGCCCTTTTTGTCAATCTGATATCATTTTCGAGGTTATTGAATGACAGGCTTGAGACAAAATACATCCTCAGCCTTTATTCTCAAAATGAGGAATAATTTTGAGTTTAAACCAACTCTTTTCACTCTAAATAAAGCTTCAACATCAATAAATTCTCTCAGTTATGAGCGTCACACTCAAAGGCAATGCTTACTAGATTTCAATACTTTGGCAGCCTTTTGAAAATGTAGCAGATATTAATTTAGGCCTGACTATCATGGTTTTGTTTGCTTTATTTCTTATTTGCACAAACCTTTGGATGGGGTTATCAGCTGTTTCCAGCTATGTTTATAATTTTGTCATTGGCTTGAATCATACTATCTGTCTCACGTCCTGAGCCCGATGCACATATTTAGAATGTGAAAATGCTATAAATAAAAAAGGTTCTATAAATGAACTGCATTATGCCATATATTGTAAAAAATAAGTGTAAAATGTGTTATTGGAATGCGTTGTAAACAGGTTCACTAACCAGGAGAAACTAAACAAAAAACAGACCTAAAGTAGACAGAAGATGAGTACTGAATGGGAATACAACACCAAAAACTTGCTTTTTATTAACATATTTAAGCTTGTAATATAAGCTTGTGATGTTGTGGTATTGTTATGCAGTCTTGAGACATTTTTCTATTTTTCATCATTCCTGTGGGTACCTGAAACCCAGCTCATTCGTTTTTTATGTTAATTTTTAGTTCATTAGCACTCGTTAATGTCTATGAAACTCTGTTTGACTGGTTTTAAAGTTACCTTTGATAAACTCCGCGGTCCCCAGCAGTTCACAGTCCTCCGCCATCCTGAACAGGGCAGACAGGACTGGGGAGTGCCTCACGCCCTCCACCGTCATGGGTCCGACTAATTCCTGGGCTGCCGAACCTCGGCCGCTTGGCTTCGGAAACTTTTTAAACTGTTAGCACCTCGGTTAGCCGTTAGCTGGCTAGCAACCATCAGCACAGAAAAGTGCTTAAAACAGTTTAAAACTTCCCGCTCGGGTCCGCATTGGTCCATGCATTGTTTCCTCACTTATTCTGGGGTATTTTTGCCATTTTCCCAGCCTTGTTTTCCCCTTTTTGACGGCCTAATAGTCCCCAGTTAGCATCTTAGCATGTACAACCCGCGGAGGCTTGTCGACACTCCGAGACTGAAGCCCTGATTGAGCAAATCCCTCTTTAAGACACTTTACCGTGACCGTGACAACCAGAGCCGCTCTCAAGGCAGCAACAGCCAATCACAAAACAGAACACCCCGTGTTGCCTTCGAGGTCCGCTGAGAAACACCAAACAGGTGATGCTTTCAGGTACAAAAGGGGGTTGGACCCGAAATTTATCAGATTAATCGAAATTAAAAACAACGGGGAGGATTAGATCAAATGGTAAACTAGTTTAAAACACGTTTAAGCACGTTTTTACATAACAATTTTAAACGTAATATCAGAAATGACCATGCATATTTTAAATGTCTTGAATAAATGTTTATTAAGTTTTAATTATCAACCTATACAGACAAGAAGCTCAAATTAAACAAAAAGAAAAGTAAACATTTTTGTTGTATAACACAGTATAGCAGCATTTCTGTATACGGAATCAAGAGAGAACCACTCTTGCCACTGTTAACTTAAAGTAATATGATTTATATGGGTATTTATTGTTACTGCAAAACATACCTGAAGTTTACCCTGTTTCCATTTACTGAAAGGTTTAATTTCATGACTAAATCTTTCCAGAAGCTGTAATATTTTTAAGTAAGAACTTTCCCCTTAAAATATATGGTTTTGACTTATCTTTTTTATCTTGTGTGACAATGGTGACAATATTAATGTCAAAAGATATATATATATATTAGACTGTAAAACCTGCTTTCTGACATGATAAGTCTATATTCGGTTTTAATTATTTTATATAACCATTATGATGGTCTGGAAAATTTTGAACTCGAGCTCCATTTTGTCCACTTAAAGTTTGTTTGGTTCTGAGTTGTTCAAGTTGTAATATCGCTGAAAATTCATAACAGCTTGTTTAGAGTCTCCAGAGCAACAAATGAATCAGATCTGACGCATCACATTTGTTAAAAGGTGAAACTGAAGACTGGACTTTCCATTAATGGATTGTCATCAGACAAAACGTTAGACTTAAAAGAATTAGCATCTTCTTTGTTCTGTCAAAAGCTGACGTTTAAAGACACATGGGGCGGATTCACAATCTTTTTTTTTTTTTATGAAACAACTCCACCGCTCTTCAGTTTTGTTCCAGAGCCAAAATAAGTCAGATCTATTATTTTATTGGGTTGAGTTAGTTGTTTACCTCATTGTAACCGAGCCAATCAGAGGTAGGAGAGTCAGGCTGATGTGATGTGTCCTCACAGACTCACCTGCGACCAGAGAGATCCACACACAGTTTGGGGTTGTTCCTGCTCCAGGTCCAGGTCCTGGTCCTGGTTGGAGGATCCGGGGGTCTTCCTGATGCGTCCTCCAACCCCCAGTGACCGCCATGCTGCAGGGCGGCGAGCAGACTGCGAGGACGCCGCAGAGCCAGGGAGGTGTCAGGTGACCCGGTCGGGTTACTGCTGGTCCCAGAGGGGAGGCAGGTGTGAGTTTACAGCATCCTCAGGTTTCAACACACATTCAGGCTCAAGCTGGGCTTCCAGCGGCATGCACTGTACATCAGCTCACCTGTAGCAGGTGAGTTAAAGAGGTTAGAGGGACAATCAACACGACACCGGGCCAGTGACGCCACGGAAACAAGGCGGGGCCCACAGGAAGTCCCGGTCCAGATCTACCAGACAAAAGACTGTTCTTTGTCCCTCATCCTGCAGGTTCACACACGACTGACCGTCCAGCTAGGGCAAAATTGATCTTAAAGTTGCACCACAGAGGGACAACGACTCAGATAAAACTAAAACTAACGACAGAAGTAACCCTCCTGTTTGTTTTTAAGGCCAGAGTCCCAACTCTAGTGGTCTTCCATCCATCTAACTGAAATTGCCATGAATGGTTCATCCCCTGCTCCTTTGAAACTCAGAAACCCGTCTCTGTCCACGTCTCTACTCTTAAGATGTCTGTCACTCTGACAAATTGCTTTTTTTTTTTTTTAAAAAGTTAAATTATCACCTAATATTAGTCTGGTTCTTCCAATCAAGGAGTTGTGCCATATTTTCCATTCAACAACCAACACAAACACACAGAACGCCCAGAGAGAAAAACGCACTCATAAAATCCAAAACTAACAGTAAACACAAGATGTACAAGACATTTTATAGAGATCTGAGTTTAACTTGCACAACTGTGGATGAGTGGAAACTTCATCACCCTTCTTGATAGAAACAAAAGCAAAACTTTGGACTCATGCAAACCACAAATGTCAAACTTTATATGAAGAAAGTAGTTTTGAAATGTTTGGTCAGTCAAAAACAGAGAAGTCTGAACGTTGGGAAGAGTTTTATTCATTTTTTTATTTAATTATTATAGCATTTAAGGAAAAACCCTGAGAGACAGAAGCTAAGAGGGTCGGCCATGATGAGAGCAGCTGTGGAGTCCAGTGGAGAGTTTTCAGTGTGTTTTGGGTGCGGTCGGCTACAGGTTTGGGTTCAAAGCTCCCGATCCTTCACATTCGATGATGTAAGTGACGTTGCTGCTTAGCTGGTCCTCACATTTAGTTATTGTGAACTTTGCCTGCACAAACAATGAGAGACGAGTCAGGGATACAGTCTCGGGTCCATTACGTTCATCCTTTGTTGTTTCCCTTTCATAGAAAGGGAGTGAAAGTGAGAAAGACCAAGAGTCTGCCAAAATCTACAAAGTCAAATAATTCTGGATGAAGGAGAATTTTCTCTTAAAAAGTAGCTATTTTTAACTTAAAAAGCCCCTTATTTTTTATTTCAAATTAATTCAAATACAAATGTTAAAGGGAAAACAAAAGGTAGCAGGACAGCAAAGGTTAGGCAGGATTTCGGATGATGTTTATGGAATATAAGCATAACTTCTACTCCAACTGGTTCAGTGAATCCTGCAAACACAGGAAGTTCTGACCTGAGTCAGCTGCTCTGCGATGTGAATGGCCGTTTGCGTGTGTAGTGTCACGGGGCCGGTTCGAATGCGAGACGTCCCCTTCGCCAGCGCCATGAAGATGATGAGCTGAGGAGGAAGGGGCGGTCAGTCAGGTCATGGTGAGGTCAGTGGACTTTTACCAGCAGGTGTGCTCGCCTCACCTGGTCCTGCAGAAACTCGTCCACGCAGCCGTTGTGCCGGATGTTTCTGAGCAGCATCTCAGCAGCTTCTATTCCAACTTTATCCGCATACACGCCTAGAAAAACACAGCAAGGTTTGCCCACCCCCCAAAGGATTAAATCTATGTTTTCTTCTTATTCAGGAGTTCATTGCAGCTGCAAATTCAAGAGAGATGCATATTTTATCACTGTCATTTATACGTTTTCTGTGAAAGAACAAATTTAATAATAAAATCTTCAAAACAGTCAAATAAAGGAGCATGTCTTTTACTTTTAAAGAACTTTGATTATATTATATTTGTGTAAATTTCTGTTGAGAAAGTTAAAAATGATGCTAAAGACATCAATTAATTCATGTAAAGATGCATTTAAAATCCTATTTTTGCAAGATGTGAAATCCAAGATGGCTACCACATAGTGAGATCAGTGATGTCACTACATGCAGATTAGTTTGAAATAATTCATCCCATTCATAAACTGTGTGTAACACTGAACAGTTTTCTCCACTTGCAGCATCATCGGACTGTTCTGGAGCATTTGAAATAAAAAGTTGTCTGCTGGAGCTTTGCTGCCACCTGCTGGTCAGGTCACCTCTTACCTTTCTTTCCCAGAGCTGAACCTGCAAACAGACAACCCGTGGACGACTCCGCAATGATTCTGAAACGCAGGTGGGGGAAGTACTATTTAGAAAGTTCAGCATCATTCAAACATCTCCATAAATAAACCGGTTAACTCTCAGGGTCCAGAAAGGAGCCCATCCAACCAGTGGGCAGGGCTTACATGATGCCGTTCCCATTCCCATATGCCTTTTCCTTCTCCTGCAGTGGCTGGATGTTGATGTAAAGTTCTTTGATTTCCTTCCTGATGGTTCGAACTGCTGCGGTCGACATGTCTTTAGCCAGCTGAGATCAATCAAAACACAAACCAGCAACTTTAGTAAACATCATCAACATTCCACATTATCACAAGATGCCCGGTTATACCCATCATACAAAAGAGTAAAAAGTAGTACTAACTGTAACAGAACGACATGGCTTCAAATAAAAAGAGAATGGTAGAGAATAGAATAATATTATTTCTTCACATGTGGGGCATTAAAATAGTCTTGTAGCTCATAATTGGACACAATTGTACATCAGAAAATTATTGGACCAGTGTTTCAAATAAAAAAATAAATAAAATAGAATGAAAAAAATATATTTTAAACATGTTAGTAGTCACTGTTTATAGGCTGATGGCTCTGGGGACTACGGTCCTCCTGGTGCTCTCAGCCCTGGAGTGCACTGGCTTGAATTGAAGCTCTGAGGCACCTTTAGATTATATTTGTTATCATTTGTTGATAAAGTTTTTATCACAAATTTTCATCTGAACAGCTCTCACATCTCTGATGGCAGCCAGAAGGCGAGGCCTCGCCGTGTGTTACCTTAAAGGGCAGGACGCCCGCCACAAACGCTCTGCCGTGGATCTTGGTGATGTTTCCTCTCTCCGTCATGGTGACGGGCTGGAGCTCTTTGACCGGATTCACTGTCACCATCACCTCACCCCCGCCTTTTGGGTAGTAACCCCTGAAGGAGGAACGAATGGCGTCAGCAAACAGTTGATGGCTAAAAAACCAACAGGTGTGGATGACCGAGAACTCACCTCAGTCTGACGTCACAGTCAAATTGAAGTCCGAACCTCTCCACTATTGGTTTAAAGACCTAAAAGGGAAAAGTGGTTGTTTATTGCGATTTATAAAATGTCTCTGCTTTCAACACAGTGAAGAAGTCAGTGAACACAACACAAAGAACAGACAGCTTGTGTCTTTCTCAGCTAACAAACTTATCTTCATTCAAATTTCTATGAAACCATCTCAGTCTCAGTGTTTCACTCTTGAAAAATGGCTTATGGCCCAAATGTTCTAAATAGAAGAAAAAAAATGTTTGTACCTGAAGGTACTGATTACAAGAGTAAAAATTGTATTAATCTCTCATTTGGGGACATTCAGATTGCCTGATTGTATTATACCTAATAAATAATAAATAAAAAATAGACAATCGTTTGAGTAAAACTTTTTTTTGCTTGTTCCCCCCCCCCCCCCCCCCCATCTCCTTTAACATATTTGAATCAAAGACCTTAAGGTCGGATTGGTTGCACAAGGCGTTCACTGAGCTTCCCCTGTGAATTCCGAGTACCTTGACAGTGTAGTCGATCTGAGGGGCCATCTCTGCGTTGGTGCCCCCCTTTAGGCAGAGCTGCGAGGCAGCATCGGCGTACAGCGTGCAGGGCAGAGCCACCTGCAGCAGCAGACACACACTCCTGCACACACACATCACAGACCAAGCGTCAGTGCGCTGAAAACTCTGCCCGTCGGCGGCTGAACGGCGGCTCACCCTGCCGTCTGCGTGTCGGCTGTGTGATTCCCAGATCGGATCTTCCCTGGTGTCAGGCTGATGTCGGTGGAGCCGATGGTGGCTCCCTGCAGGCTGCCCGAACACAGGTCCGAGACAAGCTGCAGGCCGCTCAGGTGCTGCGGTCTGAGCACAACAAACAAAAAAGCATCCCTAAAAACCATTTAAAAGCAAAATGGGAGGCAGAGCCTTCAGGTATCAGGCCCCTCTCAGTGGAACCAGCTGCCAGTTTGGGTTCAGGAGGCAGACCACTTCTCTACCTTTACGATCAGGCTGCAAACTTTCCTTTTTGGTTAAAAATCCCATATTTCTGCTGCTATAGGCTCCAACTGCTGGAGAAGCTCCCATGATGCATCTCGCCTCCTTCATGTACATGTGACATTATTGTTGTCATTAACTTGTGTTTTTACTTCTCTCAGCAGGTCTTATATTTGGACCTTTAAAGAGCACTTTTAGATGAGTAGCTGATGGTGGGAGCTTTAAAAACAAAGTGAAAACACATCCAGGGATCTTGACTTACTGACATCATCATTTACATTTTGTCTGATTCATGGCGGCTCGGGATTTTCTGGACTCAATGAGAACGTGCGGCATTGAGAATTAGGAATAATTAGGGAGTTTGGTTTAAAAGTTTTTAATTTTTCTAATGAAAATACTATCGCACCGAATTAAAATGGGTCAAGTTTTAGAGCTTCACGACCTAAAATACAATTCATGACTGAAGCTGCAGACCTTAATTCAGGGATATTTTGAGTGAGTCTGGTCCTGCGTCTGTTCCGCAAAGAATCATGCTAAAAGTTTCTCATCTACATCATCCATGCAAAATAAGCAGGTGTTACCCTCTAGAATGATCTGTTTTGCGTTGATACAATACGTTCCGTGTATACTTAACAGCATTTCGTTTTAGTTTTTAGAAATTGTGCTGAGTAACTAAGCCCATGACTCGACTTGAATGAATAGGCTAACGCTAGCGCCGCTAGCCGGCGGCTGCTAACTCACCTCAGCCCGGGTGTGCTCCTCCCGGCTCGGATTTTGGTGATTTTAATCGCGGAACCGGTGATGCAGCTGAGCGCCGCAGAGAGCCTCAGGATCTGCCCGCCCTACGGAGAACCGACAGCGGGGTTAAGAACCAGGCGACTCCGGTGTGTGTATGAAAGAGAGGGGAGCGTTAGCTTTCTGTTAGCATGTTAACGGCGCGGAACGCCGGCGGCTTTTCGGTGGTTTCTCCGCGGAATAAAGTGTGGCTACTCACGCCCTCCATCACGCTGCCGTCTATCTCCACCGCTGCGGAGTCCATCTTCCTGCACAGCACTCGGCCTGAACTTTTGCTTCGGATGCAGTAGCTCGGCTGAAACCTCCTTCGGGATACTCGGGACTCCCTCAAAACTCCCGGAGACCACTTCCGTTTCCTCTCTGCTCCCCTGTTGTTGTTGTTTTTTTTTTTGTTACTCAAACTCAGCTCAGTGTTATGTATAAAGGGACACAAACACAACAAACCTCACCTCCACGCCCTTTAAATATGCAATCCAACTGAAGTCAATTTAGGTGCAGTGATTCCTTTCCTAATTGGTCCAATTCATTCAGAGCCATTTGGAGAGTTTTCCCCTCTGAGGAAACCGGCAGGTTGCTCGGAAGCGTCTCCGGGCTTTGCGGGGAACTGGAAATAATTCCACTTTCTGTCACTTAAGTGAAAGAGATGGAGGTTGGTCCCTGCCTTGAATAACTCCTGGAAATGGAGAAATAACTCTGTGCTGCTACGAAAAGTACCAATTTGTTAACGTTTGGATGCTCTAACAAAGTCCTGATCTTAAAATGGACACTTTGAGATCACACACATCCATATTTAACCACTTTGTGGTCTGTGCCTCTTTTTTGAGCCCAAATCCTTCTCTTCTTCATTTTCAAGCTAAACTTTCAGAGAAAGATTTGGATTTCAGGAACTGTGTCCCACTGCATCTTCTCAAGATAACTATCAACATTCCCCATGTCCGATTCAGACTCCAGGAGTTCTCAAGAATAAAGTCATGTATTTTATGAAACAGGAATGTGTTTTTTCAGACACCTTCATATCTCTTCTGTATCCATGAGGTGGTGCTACAGCAGCTCAGATGACAAAAGGACAAACCTTTAACCTGACACACACACACACACACACACACACACACACATTCAGACAGTGTCACGCTCTGACAGCCTAACTAGTGACACACACACACACACACACACACACACACGTAGTGTTTCAAACACATGCGGGAAGGCACACCTTTGATTTCTCTTAAAGGCTTCTGGAAAGTTTTAAAATGTCAACAACAAGAAATAGGTGTGTGGTGAACAGTTCTGTGGAAGTCTGCAGTTGTTTTTCCGAATGGTTTAAACAGAATAACAGAACCATAAATAGGTTTGATCGGTAAAAGAAATTAGAAAAAGACAAATGGCATTAGAAAAATACGATTACAGTGCAGGTGCTCAGTGATTTATGACTTTTTTTCAAAGTGTGCTAGTTCTAACTTTAACCATAGTGTTTAGCGCCGTTGCCTCACAGCAAGATATTCTGGTGTCAAACCCTCGAAGAACTGCAAACCCTTACCCTAAACCACCAGGAAAACCAGGACGCAGTAATCACCAAAACCAGAGAGAGTAGCAGAAAAACAGCCAGGCCCTCACCTCAACTTTAAAAAGGCCTTTTTCTTTCTCGTGGATAGAGTGTTTTTCTTTTCAAATTGTTACGAGTCAGCTGTACACAACTTTACTCGACTCTATCAACTGAAATATGTAGTTTCTTTTACTTTTTGCATCACTTAATGGTGAAACACTACATCAGTGTAGTAAATGGTAAATACACCAAAAATATTTTTGTTAAAGTGTCAAAAAAAGGGCTTGAGAGTAAAAAGGTTTGATATTCCTCTCTATTTTTTTTTTTGTCAGTAGCCCAATGAGGCTTTGGTGATGCACACAGTGTGGTTCATTCCTGAGCTCTGACTCTTTTCTGGAATGGAAACATTTTGTCGAGAAGTGGTACCACCTCAACTTTGTGACACAGGTGTCTTTCAGAGAATCAGAGGCGTCTGGAAATTTATAAAGTTTCTTTTGCTGCAGTTGTGCAATTTCTGGAGGGGCCTTCTGCATTTTGTGCACAGGAAATGGTTTAAGCTCTGCAGCCCAGCACATAAGTGCTGCCTGCAACAGTCATGCAGGACAGCCTCAGAATCACACAAAGTTATGCAAAAAAAGATAAATAGGGATAGCAGCAAAGGGACAAAGACGAATACAAACAAAGTAAAGCTGTTTGTTTGGCAGAGTGTTGGCGGAGGGGATGAAAGAGATTGTATCTGTTGGTCCTGCTAGATAGCAGGAAGTCCTGAGCTAAAGGCTGGCTGTGATCTGTCAGGATAGAACTGGACTTGCAAAGGACTCTGGTTCCCTACCTACCTACCTACCTACCTACCTACCTACCTACCTACCTACCTACCTACCTACCTACCTACCTACCTACCTACCTACCTACCTACCTACCTACCTACCTACCTACCTACCTACCTACCTACCTACCTACCTACCTACCTACCTACCTCTACACATTGAAAAAAGCTCAAGAAACCTTTGGAAAACGAGTCTCCGACGTCCACATCTTTGTGTCAGATGTGCTGAGATTGAACTCCTCTAAGATCTGTGGATGTTTCAGATTAAGATGACTCGTGCCTTATGGGTTGAGAGGAGGAGTTATTTTTTACGACTGTAAAAGAAACCTGCGTGTGTCTGATCTGCGGGGCAACTGTGGTGACGGCAAAGCGGCACAATGTGGAGAGACACTTCACTTTGTGCCACAAAAGCTAGCATGCTAACTAGCCACCGGGAAGCACACTACGGGCTGAAAAAGCACATCTGAAATATGCCCTCATAGTTGCAGTGTCAAGTTACACCAGATTACAATGCACTGGTGAACAGCATGCAATGCCAATCTGTTAAAGATTTGGTCATGAGATTTCAGATTTCTTTTTAATATGTGAGTTGATTTTTCTTTAACATTAGATAATTGATAACTTTTTGAAACATGGTGCAACATAGTTCATGATTTGTTAAAAGGTTTTGTCAGTGGCTAGTGAAAATGAGTGAAATTGAAAACCCCTATGTAAATGTAGTGAAGTAGAGTAAGTGATCATCTGAAAATTTAACAGTTGCTGAGATAAACAGACATAAAGTGGGGGATATTGATATGTTTCCCATTTTGTTGTCACTGTTGTCACAGATGAGTATCATTAATGATTATTAATAAAGTATAGTTAAAAGCATATTGAGCAAATGTATCATTTCAGAAGTGTGTATCAAACTGGTAGCCCTTCGTGTGACTCAGTACCCATGAAGTAGCCCTCCGTTTAAAAAAGGTTGGTGACCCCTGCCCTAGGGGCTGCTATAGATCACACCAAAACATCCATTTCCAATCCCCTAACACCTGGAAAGAAGATTAAAACATTTCAGACAGTTTAAGGGGGCAAATATCCCATTTCATAATTGAGAGGAACATTTTTGAGTAATCTCTCTCTTCTCTGCTCCTTTAAGCCTGGGAAAGGTACACCTTTATGATCCCATCCAACTAAGAAATGACAACCCGCCTTTTTAAAAGGCGTGACGCCTTTCCATGCCCCCGGTGTGAGGGTTGGAAATCGTTTCAGTGTGCTGCTGGGGACACAGTTGGAAGGATGGTCCTGTTGTTTGTCTGTAAGTATTTCTACTCCTACTCAGATGTGCATCGCCATCTTACTATCTGTCAGATGTTTAGGAGATAAACTAACTCCGGAGGGCGTAGCAGAACTCAGACCAGCGGTGGAGCTTTCTTTTTAAAGCGTAAACACTTGGTAGAACAACTTTTCTGACTGCAGTAAAGTTAGCAACATATTCACAGATTCGAGCTTCCCGCGTCAATAACTCGAACTACAACCTCATTTTTATCTAAATAAGCCGTCCTCTGCGCTGCTCCGACAACATTGATCTCTATGGACACTCGGCGTTGAGACGAGTGCCCAGGGACCATCAACACATTTCAATAACGAAAAATTATAGCACAAAAGAAAATCAATAACTAAACTCTCATATATTGTAGCCTCACCAAAATCGCTGTACACATCATTCAAACCCTCCTGGTGATACTACAACTTTTGTTATATAAAGAAGAAACTTTTCAATATTTTTATTAATATTTTTTGGAATAAATGATCAATAACTAAACAATTGTGAACTGTAGCCTCGCCAAAATCACTGTGTACATCATTTACATCCTCCTGGCGATACTACAACCGTTATTTAATCCATAAAATCATTTTTCATATTTTTTATGAATATCTTTGGGGATCCATAATCAATAACGCTAATATTATGAATGGTAGACTCACCAAAATCACTATGTACATCATTCGTATCCTCCTGTTGATACTACAACTCTTAGTTAAACCATAAAATCATTTTTCATATTTTTTATGAATATTTATTTGGAAAAAAATCTATAACGCAAATATTATTAAAGGTAGACTCACCAAAATCACTCTGTACACCATTCACATCCTCCTGTTTATACTACAACTCTTATTTAATCTATAAAATCATTTTTCATATTTTTTATGAATATTTATTGTGATTCATAAGTGTCCATAGAGATCAATGTTGTCGGAGCAGCGCAGAGGACGGCTTATTTAGATAAAAATGAGGTTGTAGTTCGTTGTGTGAGCTACTACAGTTGTAAAGAGGCATTGGCTGTGTTTTAAAAATGTCCCAATTACAAGTTATTGACGCGGGAAGCGCGAATCTGTGAATATGTTGCTAACTTTTCTGTGCGCTATGATAATGCGGCGTGCGTCACGAGACGATCGCGCTGACTCCCGTTTCCGGAGATGAACCGCGAGAAACGGCCGGGCATACATGGGACACTTTAACGAGCGAAAAGCAAACACAAAGAGAAGATATGAAGAAATAATTAGAATAAAAGAAAAGCGCGGGAAGGTAAAATTTGTTTTCGCCACATTGGGGGGCTTTCCGAAAACCTGAGCATCCATCCTGCTGCAGGAAGGAAGCTGCTTCCAGACTACTACATTACCACTTCAGTCACTTAATTTAGTTGTTTTAGATGAGCTGAACCAGCTCTCCTTTTCTCCATGGCTTTTATAGTTAGTTATAGGTATAGTTAACTAAAGCTTTTGCTTCAGGATTGCAGTGTTTTGGTTTGAACCTGGATATTTTTTTAATGAAAGTGGAGATGTCTGTTAGCCAGATCTGTTGGGAAGAGCGCAGAGGAACCGATTTATTGGATTTAAAAGCACAGATTTTTTAAAAAACAAAACAAACAACAACAATGCAATTCAGCTTGGAGGTTTAGGTTCACTTTCATCTGAGTTATGCTCTTATCACCAGAGAGTTTTAGACCATCAGAGCCCCGCTTTTGACCCCGCCTGACCCCATCAAACATTCAGACCCTCCTGTTGAACTCAAGTGGGTTCCTGTTGTTGTTGTTGTTTCAGATGTGGTGGCTCTGATGTCAGTCTGTGGGCTTCCAGGTGCAGCATCTCTGCACTGCAACGTCACACGGCTCTCAGACGGTGCGTTCAGGTACCAGCTGTCCGACTCGCCCCCCGCCCAGAGCTGCTCCACCTCATGGGAGGACACGGATGTAAGTTCCCCTCAGACACGCCAATATCTGCCCCCAGGAGCGGAAAGAAGGTCTTTAGATCATAAAAATTGCCAGTGTCTGGTTTTCAGCTATTTTAATCCGGACAAAAGACCCAAAGCAACTTCAACCAGGATCCCAGGTTAAAGTCTGCTGGGCTTTAGATTAATTTATGTCTCTATTCACGTTTGGGTGAAAATCCTCCACTCACTGCTGATTTAGTCAAACAACCTCCAAAAGATATATTTTTACTCCACTTTGTGCAAAAAATGTGCAGAAATCCCTTCACATTTTTCTTGCTATATTGACTGTGTGTCTGTTTTTAGGGGATTGTAATCAGCAGGGACTCGGCCTTTAACCAAAGCCTCACCGTGAACCTAACGCAGCTTTACATCGACCTCAAAGTCTGCCAAGACCATCTGCGCTACACACTGGAATGTTCTGGGGTAAAACTGCCCGTTTTGACCAACTTCCACCCAAAAAATGTTAAAAAAATAAGCTTTAAGTATATGAACAGAGGTGATTGTTAAAGCTCAAACAGGCTGGAAGAACTGAATCCTGATTCTTTACTTGTAATTCCCTGAAGATGGACAGCTTTTTAAGTTTTCTCTGGTAGATGTACAACGTCTGATCCCAGAGTCTTAGTAGACTTTAACGGATCAGTGCTGCATGAATTTCTCCAGTTATCAGTCGTGTTCGGTAGTTTTAGGACCTAACGACGAAGAAAAACTTGTTCCCAAAGACACAGTTAATGCATTGTGTTTAGTGTCACACATACCTTCCATCAGGAGGGATACGGTTGTGTAAAACCAACAGGCAGAGAGTTGAAAACCGAAGCTGGACTGAGTCATTCATCACTTAATGAGCAACTATTTCTTCTCGGAGTTTGACACGTCTTTTCAAGCGGAGGACAGAGGATGAAAGAATGAACGGATTTGTCCGAAACTATGATTCACGTTTGAGGGAATGAGTTTTTATCCCTCATTTTAGCGCTGAGGGAACCTGACAAACATTCCACAGTTTGTGCTCACAAGAGGAGGTAAAAATGTCACAATTGCAACACAGATATTGCCCTCTTTTAAACGCCTGTGTCAGCAAAAAAACATGCCCAGACATGTCAGGAGGCAAACGCTCTGTATGGATGGCTTTCTCTTGTATGTTGGTGCCTCTGTTGGCCTATTTTCTGTGTCTCTGTGCTTCTTCTGAGGAGAATTAACAAGTTTTGGGGCATTAATTCAGCTCTCTTTTCCCCCCTCTGCTTCCTTTCAGATCAGGACGGAAACAGACTGCAGAGGTGAGGGCTGCACAGCTTTAATAGAAAGAGAGGTTTCTGTGGCAGAAGCTCCTAGAAATAATGAGACGGGACATCTGAAGGATTAACACTAAACAACCTGTTTGAATTCTCTTTTTGCAGTGAACTGCAGCCATTTTGCTCAGAAGGATCCACCATCTTCAAGTAAGTGCTCACACTTCCGGGTG
>CAJRST010000002.1:7509975-7540176 GCA_907169785.1 Menidia menidia
TGAGGGCGAGTGCTGTTGTTCAAGTAAAAAAACAAAACCAAAACCTGACCAACTGAAAACTGTCCTCAAATAACAAAAACAGATAAAACATAGTAAGACTTCAGATATTGCCAAATAAAACTATACAGTGAACTCAAACACTTAATTAAATCTTTCCTACAGGCATTTACATATTTACACACTGCTCATGAAGTATAAAATGATCCCACAGTTCTGTGTTTCATCTTTTAGTCGACTTGTTTCCAACACATCAACACAAAGTTTTTCTTAGTTTTTGGAATGGATGGTAGAATAGAGCTCATATCCTGGAAATGATGTCTCATTTTGGAGAGAAGTGTCGCGAATTGTTTGGACTATAGTTTGGATCAGAGGATCATATATTAATGTAATATCACAGACAGGTTTATGTCAGTCCCCCATCTTGCCACTCCATGTGGCATTAATTATGAAATCAAGCAAAAGACCTCCCAGCATCCAAAGCAGCACAGAAAATAAACCGAGCTAAAGGAGTTTTTTGCTTGGCTTTACAACAGGTCTGTGATGGTGACGTTTCCAATTTGTCTTTCAGGCTCCTGCTTCTCTAAAGATTTGTGCTTTGACAGTTTGGCGGGAGGTCTGATCATCGGTGGTATAGCCTTCTTCTTTGTCCTGGTTCTGCTCATCTGTGGCTTCTGTTCTGTTCGGAGAAAAAGAAGGTCTGCAGCTGTGTTACACCAGGAACCGAGTGAGGAGATTCCTGTGGAGAACGTTTCATTCCTAAAAAACCCAGTGGACCATATAAACGGGACGACTCATCAGCAATTAGTTTGATCAGAGTTTTGATGACTTAGTTTTGATAATTAATGTTCAGCTTGGTACAACCCTTCAAGTGTGGGAATAGCACAGCATAGAAGTAAAACACTTGAGAAACACACCAAAAGATGGATGAATGAATAGACGGATGAATGAATGGTGGATGGATAAATAAGAGAAGTATGAATTATGTTTCAAAGCCATTCCTAACTGGCTCTTTTCCATTAATCAGCTGTCGGCTGAACATTTGCCTTTCTGGTCTACTGTGAGAAACTGGTCAGGCTCAATTGTTAGATTGATGATGAAAGAAGGGGAGGGGGGGGGGGGGGCGTCAGGGGGGCTTAACGAAAAAAAAACCCCCACCTCAGTACCCTTAAGCACAGATACAGTCAAATCACAACATCTAGGACAAATAGGGAGGGAGGGATGGGGGGTTGGAAAGAAGGAAAAAGGTAACAGTGAGGCAGTGAGACCAAGGAATGCATGAAGTCTGTACTTGTGTGTGTGTAAGTGTAAGCGGACCACCAACTTCTCCAAAGTGAAAGAAGAATATATAATGAATGCATGTGTTGTGTGTTCTAAGATCTTTATTATATGCCTAAAGAATGACTTTAATATATCTTGTACAGTACAAATAAACAGATTCTTATTTATTTGCCTTCATGCTGCATGTGTTGGGGATCGACTCCTTCCTTTTAGTGTATTTATTTTATTTTATGAATCAGTTTTTCTTTTTTTTTTCTCGATGAAATACTTAAAAATGGAGGTCTTTCTGACCTTTACAAAGTCTGGATATATTTCTGTTGTTTTCATTCATGTGAGCAGGTGTGATCATCTGGCTAATTATTTCTCTGGATCTACAGGAATAGGAAGTTTTTTCTTTAAATAAGACAGTTAAAGTGTCTGATGGCTAATCTGAAATGACTCATCTTACTTTAATTGTATTTTTAGGCCTGTGGGGAAAAGGTTGAGTGTTTTTCTTACTGTTAAGTAATCTTGCGGTGTAAGACCGGTTCTCAAGGCCAAACAAGTGTGCGATATTACACAGCTAAAAATTCCCCGGCAGCATGTTATTGTGTCACTCTTTGCATGTTATCACGCCTTGAATTTTCACTGTTTATGTTTTGTTTTTATTTGCTTAACAACAGTCAAGAGTGGCGCAAACATAAATCAGGATAGTCTCTCTTCTTGGTCTTCTTCGTGTGTGTGTGTGTCAAACAGGTGCATTTCTTATCCGACCAAACGACCTGTTGGTGACAAACTGGGATTTAACAAACAGGTGACCATTAATTGTGCTCCTCTGGTCCAGGAGGTTTGACTTATTTTTCTGAATCAAGCTAAAATAAGGGACAAATTTAACTCGAACTACAAAACTTTTTAAAACTTTCAAATAATTGTGACATCACCAGTGTCTATTTTTAATGAAGGAAATGTTTTTGTAGCTTTGGCATCATCATTTTGACCCTTCATGATGAAACGTTAAGAAATAGTGCCAGTGCCACTTTAGCTAATGATGTGCTCATCGGGTTGTATCCATTGTATCTGCCTCACATTTCCCATGATGTTTAGCAGAAGAAATGCTACTCCATCGGGTTACCAGCAAACACATCACCATAAATCTAGCTAAATCCTGAAAACTCCTGCAATTTTCTAAAAGTCCTAAAAAAGCCATTCATCAAGTTCCTCTCTGGGCCAACACTGTTGATTTAGATAGAGGTACCATTAACAGACTGCAAAGAATATTAGATTGGATTATACTTAGATTGTTTTACTTAGAGCGGTGTTAAAGCCGGAGACATCTAAACCTTTCAGGCCTGTTTGAGATTCCTGTTATATGTGCATTTTACAGAATCCAAACCTGTGTAAAATCTGCCCATCTGGTGTACAATTGTGCAGCCTCAGCGTGGACTTTGTGTCTTTCTTCATGTCAGACTTGCTGTGGACTAACTATTTCACTGGAGGACATTAAACGACCATTTAAACCTGAGATTTTCCTAAAATGTGCATAAATTTGAAGGGTAAGCCTAATTTTTAGGGGTCTATTTGATTAGCACATGTAAAGAATGTTCACTTCTCATGCCTTTACATTCCAGTTACTGAAAAACAAGAAAACAGGAAGTCCCTGAGCAGAGAATACTGAGAAATTGTATGATGACGTACATACCAGTAAAAAAAAAGTTAATTCATGTATGTGTTAGAACATGTGACTGGGTTTGTTAAACAATTTCTCCTACGGAATGTTTTTATCTATCCATCTGTAAATGTGGTGTACTGTGGTAGTTTTTTTTCTACAGTTCTCACACATCGCTTGTGTCTTACAAGCTGCTGCTGGATATTCACTATACAGGTTTCCATTCAGAGGACAAATAAAATCACGTTTCATGTCTTGTGAAGTTTCATCATAATTTAATAATAAAGATACAACGAATAAAGTGCAGAACAGAAAAAGATAACGCAAAGGAAAGAAGTTTGTTTCAAATAAAACCACTGTAGACCATGATTTTTCCTACTGGATAGACATGATGGCAATTTAATCTTCATGGTAAAATGTGGACATTTGGGCAATCTGTAGTCTAACAGAGGCCTTTGTAAACAGGATTGGTCCCGAGGCAGATCACTGGAGCTGTAGGACGTAAACCACAGCAGAAAGCCTCCTGAACACCAGCTTTGCTCTTTAACTCTTTAATGACCATTTGTTATTTATAATTTAGTCTATTTTGTGTTGATCCCTAAATGAACAGGTAAATGTGTCTTTACCAACTACTGTGTATTATTTAAACTCACCTAATTCAGCAGGCTAGTTGTTATAAGACTATATTCCCTTTTCAACATGAGTCTGTAAGTAAGTAGGCTAAATTACTTTAAACTTTAATGCATGCATTGGTATCGGATCGGAAGTGCAAAAGGCTGGATAGGGATTTCCTATCAAAAAGCTTAAGAAATTTTGGCACAGAAAAGAGAGAGACAGTTTTGTGTGATAAGAAAGACATGGCAAAACTACTACTTTGCTTCTCCTAAGCAGGGCCCTGCTGAATGCTGAACTTCTCAGAAGAAACGTCAAGCAGCAGCTGGCTTTCGGGGGGATTGTCAGCCCTGTAAACAGAGAAGAGACATTCAGGGACCTGATGAGAAAGAAATGAGGGAATACAAACTAATAACTTAAGAGCAACAGCAGAGCATCCTCAGGACTAAACTTGGAGTTCGGAGGACTCAATTTACAGCTCAAGCCTGTTCAGCATAGAACCGTGGACATGCTTTGTAAAGGTGGAGATAAGACAGCTGGACTGCAGGATTTTCAGCAGAAACAGTCTCCAACATCACAGTAATTGGCTGAAACAGCCATAAAAGTACAGTATTTTAGACACTATAAGGCACATCTAAAAGCCACCAATTCTCTCAAAACCGAGTGCGCCTTATAATGCCGTGCGCCATAAATATTGATCAGGACTGAGTCGCAACAGGTCTCGCGACTACGGGAAGCAGCCGGCGACTCATTTGTCCAATAGAACAAGTAGAAGTAGAAGAAGCTTGCGCGGCGAAGAGGCGTCACTTTCTGGGGATTCCGCAGCAATGTACAATGTACACATGTATGAGTAGCCATTTTAAAAGTCGACGCAGTGAGAGAAGGCGGCTATTAAAAAAAGGTGGACATTTAAGGTAAACGTTGAATCTGATCCCAACTACGACAACAGGTAGTTCAAATAATTCTATACTGGCAGTTTTGTTTTCTTTAGGAGAAAAGCTCATCAGCTTTATGCCAGCTTTTACATATTGTGCTTGCACTAATGTTTGATTTACCGTAACGCTCTCAGACTGTTTCTTTTATGTGTTTACTGAATGGAGGACATTACCTCAGGAAAAAATAATAAAACAGCTGTGTATTAATTTTGGGAGTGAATGGAGTTGTCAGAAGGCTGGTTTGTATTCTATTAATAAAGTCTGGCTGACTGTTTTGTTGGCATTCTCTTTAGTGCAGCTGCATCTAGTGGATGCACAACGCAACCCCAGCCACTACTGGGGCTTTTAATCTTTGCGCCTTAAAATCTGGTGTGCCTTAAAATGCAAAAAGAAAATGGTACCGTTTACTCCACTAAAAGGTAACTGTCCTTAATAAATGTCATGCTGTCTTCATTAGACAGGCAGCAGACGCCCTAAAATGTCCCTCAGACTCTTATTTCACTAAAGTCACTATGAGCTTTAAAGAAACTGGTGCGAGTTATTGATAACTAACAAACCAGTGAACCACCAGAGAAACAAAACAATTCTTAAATCTGTTAACGTAAAGCAATTTATTCTCCTGAGGAGTGTGTTAATTAAAACTGAATCAGACTGGATTAGAGCAGATAAAGCACCAAATGTGAGACCTGAACTTGAAGTGGTTTAAAAAGCTGAAACCTGCTTTGTTACACTTCCAAATGAAAAGAATAAGGTTAGTGTTAATAATTCAGTGCATTTGAACTTGTTTCATTGGCATTATAGCACAGAGTCCTCTGTGGTCAGCCAAAAACACATCCAAGGCTACTCTATTTTGCCATGTCATAACAGATGTGGGTCTCAATTGTCCAGCTAAACCTTCAAGTACACCAGAAGTTAAATTAACAAACCTTTCTTGGTTATAGAAAGGATGATTTATCCAGTCAACATCTTCATTGATTGTGGGCCAAACATAGATTCAAAAGCTGCTGCTATTTGATCTCTGGCTTTGTATTCATTCATTCATATTCAAACTTCTCTGGGAATAGCATCCATGCACACCTGGCTATCAAAACTACCAGGAGTACTAGATCTTTTTTTGTCTATGAGGAAGATGAAGAGAAAAGGTCAAATGCAATCTTAACGCAATAACAAGCATGATATGGGCACATCTTCCGGTCCAACCATGGGGCAGGTGAGTATACCCCTTACTCTCCCCACATTACCACACTGTGTCAAGTGCAGCACGCATGGAGCGTAATGACAAGTGAAGAAGAGCATAGGTTGGAGAAAAATTGCAAGTGGGTGAAAAAACAAACAGTTCTTCGCATTTAAATTTGAAGTAAAAGTGGATACACTCCTAGTGACAGTGACATTACATTCTGAGTGGGAAATAATGCCCACCGGCACTGTAACAGTGTCAGCGCTACCGAAAGATTCATAACATACCAAATAACTGCCTGATGACTTTTTCAGGGTGTATACGTGGGCTATCTAAACGAGTATGCATGCACAAAGGGGGGCAGTAATGACAACATGGATCTCCCCAACGACATTCCCACTTCTAATCCAACTGGTCCTCATAATCAAACAGTGAGTGAGACAAAGGAGGTAGGTGCCTGTGACATTTTCCCTATTGCGCTGCTCAGATAATAGAATTGAATTTGGGGAAAGTATGCCGTCTCATTATATGTGCGTTTAGTGCAATACACCTGTGAAGAACAGGTGAATGAAACCCCTTCACCAGGGATACCTGTACAAGCAACGGGCTCAGCATCAGGACTAATTGCTTACTGATCTAGCTGTGTAATTTGCCAATTGATATCAAATACTGTCTCCAATTCAAGGCTGTTGCAAAGGTTTTCCCTTTTCTGAAAACGCACTTGATGTTTCACTGTAAATATTCTACAGTTTTTATGCTTTGGCCTTGGTATAAGTAGTCATGATAGGAAGATGAATGTTTTGTTTTGTGACTAAGAAGCTAGTTGTTTTTCTGGCTTCACTTCACAGTATGTGAAACACAAATCATCAGCAACCCATACAAGTCCAAACAGAACAGTTTTTACACAAAAAGCCACACAATAGAAGGAGGGATGCAAGAATCCAGAAGGCCGTAAAACACCGAGCTCCTATCTACACAGGTAATCCTACACAAACTAAAACAGAACCCACTGAACATTTTCTTCAACTCCAATCTGGTTTAAATGGATAAATTAAAGTTTTTCACAGAAATCTTTTATTTGGTTTTGATAACGACTTTCAGAGGTCAAATGACTAGCCAAAACATCTGTTTTCATGTTAGCTCACATTTAGTACATCATCGGAGGAATAGGTCCTGCTTCCACGTCCTTCTACTGGCCACTACCGGGATTCCTCCCGTTTGCATTGCTGTTGTTCTGAAACACAAAGCCACGCAGACACTCAGATTAGTGTTCTGTGGATGAAGATGCTGAAGAGGAGCAGCAGCTTCTGGTTTTGTCTTGGTTTTTTCTTAAATCGGGATCATCTTACAACGTTAGTGTGATTTACAGGTGGCCTCTGTTTGAATTATAAAAACAAGCCCATAAACTTCCAGGCTGGGTTCACCCACACAAAGGAAAGATCAGATAGAGTAAAACGTTCTGAGCTCAGCAAAGCTTAAAATTTGGTTTCATGATTAGTGGTAAACCAGACGTGTTTTTTTTTTTTTTTTTTTTTTATCATTTAACTTTTTATTAGTTTTTTCCATTTTTGCTTACATATACAATATACATGAACACTTTACAATCAACATAACATAACAAAACTTTGGCTTGGGAGCTGTTCCTCTATTTGACCTTAGTTCCATCTAGTTTGTCTAGTTCTTTATTTCTTGTCGCTGACTTTTGTCTTGAATATTGTCCATTTCTTCCACTTCTCTTCCATTTGTGTTTGCTGTAGTCTCAAACGATGTGTCAGTTTTTCCATAATGTAGATTTCTTCTATTATTCCAGTCCATTGTTCTTGACAAGGGGGATCCGCCTTTCCCCATTTCCTCGTAATAGCTTTCTTGCTAGCTATTAACAGTATCTTAATCAGATACCTGTCTTTTGCCCTTACTTTGATATTATTAAAATTGCAAAGATATAGTACCACACTACTCATAGGGATATCATATCCCAGAACCTTCTCCACTGTTACATGAACATTTTTCCAGAATTGGACATACCTCCCTTGTCTTTCGGTAGCTGAAGAGTTTCATATTTAACTCTAGGTTTTTTTCCGCCCCAAATTAATCTTGATATTATCTTATCCCAGGTCGCAAATTGTGTTTGAGGAACCTCTATTGGTAATGACTGGAACAAGTATAGGAGTTTTGCTTGCACATTCATTTTAATAGTTTCAATTCTTGAATTCAGATCTAAGGGCAGAGTAGTCCACCTATCTATATCTTTTTGTATTTCTTGGCTTATTTTATCGTAATTTGCTTTGTAAAGTGTGGATAACTCTTTAGTGATGTTGACCCCTAAATACTTAATTTCCTTCATATTCCATTTGATGGGAAAAGTTTCCTGAATTTCTTTCAAAGGAATGTAATTGAGTGTTAGAATTTGTGTTTTAGTTACATTAATTTTATATCCTGAAAGATAACCATACTTTCCAAAGAGATTCATCAGCGCTGGTAGTGATTCATTCGGCTGTTCAAGAAAAGTTATTATATCGTCTGCAAAAAGCCCTATTTTGTGTTTTTCTCCATTTACCATAACTCCCTTAACTTTATCGTCTAACCAGACGTGTTTAAAACACAAACTGCACCTCATTCTCTTCCTCGATTTAAAATACCTAATGACCTAATCACAGTTTTTGAGAAACTGCAGGTTAAGCATCTCACTGTGTCTGTCAGAGGTTTCCAGGAGCTGGTGGTAAAAGGTAAGCAGGAACCCTGAGGGGGATTCCTGTAAACAGATGAACCATTCAAAATGCCCCAAAGTCACACTGCAGGCCTGGTTATTTTCACAGCTTACCATCTGACGTCTGTAGTACAGCATCACTGCAATGATGAAGAGGAGTCCCAGTAGTAAGACAATGGAGACGGTGACAATGACAGAGATGCCCTGCTGTTCAGTAGAACCTCCTGTAAGTCAGAGAGAAGAAACAACACTTAGACTTAAACAGATACACAAACCTCAGCTTTGCTGTCCACATTCACCCAATGAAACTCAATGAATGGCTCAACCCTCTGATGACAAGCCACCTGGTCCATTTTCATTTTTTGTTTTTTATTCAAAAGCTGTCATAAATGTCACAGATGTAAAAAATATGGCCCACAATTATTTTTTGATTAAACACTAAAAAAATCCAATTGAGATTTGATTCCCCCTGATTCAAAATGTACACAAACAAAACATTTGAGATTACAAAAATGAAACCCATCTTATTTTACATTTTGTGATTACATGTACATTTTCCTTCAACCTCCAGTGTTCAAAATGTGGATCCTCTTATATGGCATATTTTAACTGCAGCTTTGTACTTTAAAAATACTCAAAATCAATTTGTCACCTATGTCACTTAAATATTTAATCTACTCACAAAACAGAGCTGAAAGACTCTATGAATTCCACTTACTCTGCATGTGCTCCTACAAAGTAGCGGGTGTCACTAGACATATTTCTGAGCCTTAAAAAAGGATTATTTTTCTTTTTCCGTTTGGTTCCAGGGCCAAATAAAGACCCTGGATTGAAAATATTAGAATTGCCTTTATTAGTGATGTCAGTGAAGGAAGTTAAAAGGGTTGAGATGCAGATCTTTTGTCGTATGACTGCAACACATAGTTCAGAGGAACAGTTTCCTTTGGAGGATGGAAACATTTCAATCAAAGAGGAAACCAGGTTTAGACAGAAAGAGGTGTGAATGGGTCTTAAAGAGTCGGTAAGATAACACGGCAACGGATCAAAGTGAGGGCATTAATCCAGTCAGACTGAGGAGGTGACAGCTGACAGGTCAATTACAGAATGACACTTACCCACAGCTGGAGCCTCGGGACATGCTGTAAATGGAGGATAAAATCAGGGTTAGTGGAGTAAATTAATTATACTGAGATGGATTTCTTCGTCTGGTGAACAAACACTGAGACTCGTATTATTGTTTCTAATCAGCCACTTAGCCTCTGGGGCTAGCCTTTATGCTAACTAATCATTATCAAAATCTGAATAACTTCTGACTTTTCTGTAAAACCAGAGCTGAGGCTGGTTACCTCTGACACTGTAAGTTATGATTGGAGCTCACCGCTTCTTAAAATATCGACGGGTCTGTTTGTATCCTCCAGCGTGACGCTCACTTGGCTCGTCAGGTTGCTGCAGATGACATATACCACCTCAAAAAGCTTACAGAGGAAGCACCGGAATTCAAAGGGGTATGGCTGGGTGCAGTTGGGCAGGGTGGTACCCCCATTTCTCTCCCAGAGATTGCCATCGTCTCTGTTCTGATCGAACAGAAGGGTTGAGTTTATGGCTGCTGGGTCGGAGGAGTTAAAGCAGGTGAGAGTCATCTGCAGAGGACAGGACACAGAAAACAGGCTGGTGTGAGCGCAGTGATTAAAAGCAGGGTCTGAGAGAGCACCGACACACTCTGCTGTGAAATTCTGGGGTACATCTTACACTAATTTCCCCGGTTAGTGCAGCGAACCTGGCCAGACAATGGTGAAGCGTACTGATGTTTTCATAAGAATTTAGTCTTGTACAGCCCTTTGCATTATATTCTGCACACAAATCCTTTCTGAAACACGTTAAGAGTTTCGGACAGGCTAAACAAAATGAGCTCTTACAAACAAGGTTTTACCCATGAAATAACTCAAAGGTGGTAAAATTAGAATTAACAGCAGCGTAAGCATTAGCATGGACAATAAACACTCATAAAGTCCACACATAACTCCACATAAAACACATTTATGTAACAGATCTTGTTCCCAATTATAGCCAGGTGCTTAATACATATATTTAGAAACCTTTAGGTTATTTTTATCTTTTACATCCACCATCTCAAAGTCATACATAACCCCATAAACCAGTTGTTCAACTTTTTTCCACTGACAAGCCCACCTCCACACACACACACTTTTTATGACACCTTCTTTTTGCCCGAAAATATGACATGCGTTTACAGTTTGGGGCAGTTACACCTTTATTCTCAAAGAGTGGTATGAAAGCTCCCTCTAGTCTAGTGGAAGCAAAAGAAATACTTTATAACACCTTATACTTGTCATAGATTTGTGACTTTTCGTTCTAATGTTTTTTATGTTTGCTAATTTGTTGGAAAAATGAAATTTGGATTATATGTGACCTAGATCAGAATATTTTCTGAAGAAACAAAAATACCAATGGTTCTGTCAGCTTCGTGAGTGTGTGCGCGCTGAGGTAAAAAAATACAGATGCTAATGATGTTCTTGCTAGCTGAGTGTAAAGAGGTTCAGCACCTTGTTAGTATAAACGTGTCTGCTGTACTGCTATTGTTGCTAATAATGTGGCCGACAACAATTATCAATAAATAATCCTCACATTTGGTCGGAAATATGCCCCCTGTATGAACAGTAGCTAATAGGATAAGCCTTCGCTACTGCAGGTTCAGGTTGCTATTGGTACCTTTGACAAATTTAGTGACTGCTCATAGCTTGACACCATCTAACGAGTGTCCAGTCTTAAATACATTTAAAATAACATTTTATTCATTCTGTAAAAGTGCAATAGTCAAACTGAAATGTCTTTGTTTTTATGTATCCATCTAGTTCCCGGGTTAAATTGGATGGCTGTATACTCGAAGCGAAGTTTGCTTTTACCTGTCTTTGTTAAGACGGATCCTGAGTTCAATTGATTTTTATATAGCATCACTCACCTCTTGCTTAGCCTGGCGGGTGCTCCGCTTTGGTGGTGCAAGTGTCCTTAAAGCATCCTACACTTTCTCCTCCCCAAAGGCGGAGCCCGACCAAGACATCGTTTTTAGATGATAAAACTCCCCAAATCCTCTGGCTCATCAAGCAGTATGCCCACTATTTATCACAACGATACCCCAAAAACAGCTTCGAGTTAATTTTTTTCCAAGGGATGGGCTGAAAACAGGCAGTTCCGTGGCGTCGCGGCCTCTCCGTAAAGGCTTTCTGGGATGCGTTTTTCCACCAATAAAAATCCAAAACAGACGGCGAAGGGGAAATTAAGCGCGAAATATCCAATGTGACCATATCCACAATCCACAGGCTGATAGAACCGGTAAATACGTTGAAAAACATTTTATGCGTACGGTATATCCGGTGTACCTTTAGCAGTGTACTTCAAGGTCATGAGCGCGCGCAGCAACTGCTGACGTCACCGTTTCTTAGACCGGAAAGGATGATCAAACCACTAGCGGCAGTTCAAAGGAATAGCCTGGAGAAGGATCTACAATCTTTGATCCACTGGATCGCCTTCTGATTTGTTGCATTTGGTAGAAGTGGGGTTGATGTTGAGGCCTGCTGCCGGAGTATTTAAAGCCTTCTCTCTTATTTTTAAGAGTACTGATTTATTACTTTATAAAAGCGTAAACATGAAGATAAGCTTATACATTGTAATCTGTCAGTCTCATCAGAAAAAACATTCTTGGAAGTAAAGAAATTTAGGCTTATAATGAAGTTTTCTGTCAGTAGCTTTAATAAAAATATTCCTGATATGCAAACGTTTTATATTACAGGTTTAGTGTAAGCATTTTTAAAAAAGGGGAAAAAAAGAAGAGGATTGAGATATTTGATACTGACCTAAGGAGTCTTGCACATTAATCATCTTCAAAGCACCAACAATGATAAATCTTAATGTGAGAATTATGGTCAGACTCACTGACTATGAGAAAGACATACAGATATTTAATGTAATTTCAGATGCTCTAGGATTAAAAAGTGACCTCAGTTTGAGTTCTACTTTTTCTACATTAAAGTGCTCCATAAAGATGGAAGAACGAATAAAGCGTCAAGAACTCCTAACTTTCTGTGCGAGGAGCTGCAATAAATCCTCCAGCAAGCCAAAACACAAAAACAATATCTGCTTCTGAAAAGGAAGTTTTATCCATGTCTGAAGTTTTAGTTCCTTCAGATTTCAATCCAAAATAAAAGGTGTTTTATTGCATTTCAAACAGCAACACATAAAAACAGACTTTAAAAACAGATAAAACCAGGAACTTCACACGATCCACCATGAAAACATTTAAACCGGTCCCCCTGTGGGAGGAGCCATTCAGTCAGCCTTGAGGGCGAACAGCACATCGTCCTGGCTGACGTTCAGCCGGACGCGCTGCAGGATTCCCAGGCGGCTGGACTCCAGCAGCAGCAGCCTGCAGGCGCCCAGACGCTGACACAGACTCAGCCCCTCCGACATGCTGACGGGCGGCAGGCCCTCCACCCGACACAGAGCCTGGTGCTGTACAAACACCTGCCGGGCCCAGCACAGGAAACACTTAAGACACCACAGAGCCAGATGTCCGGGCTTTCGATCCCATTCAAGAACGTTCATTCAAGCCACAAAACAACCAGTGCGATAATAAACTAACCACCATCAGGACTGAAAGCGGAATTACAAAAGATATAAATAACTGAATAGTACTATTAAAATAAAAAAAACCTTCTAACATAAATCTAACTTTGGAATTCTAAACAAAATCATTTTTAATTTATGGTGATTCTGCCATTAAGTCACTTTTTCAAGTTGAATTACTGGAATTAAATACATTTTAAAAATCTGTCAATCCTGTGTTTATTTCTTCGTTAATAATTTGTGTAAAAATGATTTCATTCTTGATTTCGTTATGTCAAGAAAAAATCAGGTAATTCCTGTGTTTTCTTCTCACTTTTCCATATTCATTTAAATTCTTCATTAAATTGTATGAGGAGAACATAAAACTTTGCTGTTGGTTATGTTTTTAATCATTTTTGGATCAATAAGAGAAACTTAAATTGGCTATGAATGAATTTAGTGATCAGGAACTGATTGGAATGCGTCTCTGAAGTCCCCACAGAATATATTTATCCTAACCTGAGCTTTAAAATGACAATCACATTCTAAAAACCATGATTTAAAATACTTTCATTATTCATAAATGAACCAATTCAAAATATTTTGTAGGGAACAAAAATAAGATATTACTAAAAATACTAATATTAAAAAAAATAATCTAAAAAAATCTGCAAATTCAAAATGAACCTCGGCTCATATGTTTCTGCTCTGGTGACCTCACCTGCTGGAAGGTGGCCTCCTCCAACCCGAGCCGGCGAAACTCTGCGATGACGGCGCGCAGGAACAGCTGCTCCTGCGTGGACGCACACCTGAAAGCACGCAGTGGTCACCTGACCCGCTCACAGCGTCTGAAACCCCAAGAGAGCGTCGGAAACCTACTTGATGGCGCTGATGTAGGCCGAGGAAAACATCTCGTTCAGCGCCTCCATCACGTGACTCATCCCCACCAATCCCAAGGCAGAGGGGTCCGAGGCCGACAGCTCGCAGATCTCCGTCGCCCGGCGACAAATGTCCAAACACCGGCGAGCGTCACCGGACAGGGCCGCCACCTGCCCAGCAGAGACACATATGAGACAGAGAGGGGGAGGGTGGGGGGGGGTCCTCCATGGGATGGGAGCGGGAGAAGTAGCTCACCTTCCTGGACACCAGCTGCAGGGCGTCCTCCTCGAAGGCCTTCAGCCTGTTCAGCCGCGACGTGATGATCTGCTGCAGCTGCTTGAAGCCGTACGGCTGGAAGGACATCCGGGTCAGACCCTGAAACGGACACAAAGCAGCTGAGCCGCCGCCCCACGCCACACCTCCTTTCCAACAAACAAACAGTCCTCACTTGGATCTATTACTAAAAGCCAACGTCTCTTCTAAATCTCCTACTTCTCAACACAACACACTCCGAGGCCACGGTTCGGTTTCTCTGCAGCTGGACTCTGATCAGATTGTCTTTTTATATCCACCATACGTGGCATAAAAGGTGCGTTTGCTTTTTCAGAGTCATTCCAAGTCAATAATTACCATTAATAACTTTCCCCCCTGTGACAATGAGAGCTCAAAGAAAAATTAAGCAGGTACTTTAAAGCACAAAACCCAGATGTCCCAGATTTCCTCTAGCCCCTGAATGGATCAAATAACATGAAACTGAGATCTGAAAAGATCAAAAGTCCATGCGACCTTGTAAACTTCTCCGTGCACATCAGTACATGCGTGTCTACGTATTTAGAAGCCCCCCCCCCCTTTTTTTTCAAACAAGAACTGTGGAAATTGTTCAAGTTAATTTTACACTTTCAGATCAAACGAAGCCAGAAGATTAAACCAAAGGTGGCTCCAAACTGGGAGGGGAGGTGGGTGGGTGGGTTCATGTTGTGGGACGCATTCAGGACGCCTCACCAGCCTGCTGGCCACCCTATTGATCATGATCCTCTCCGGCAGGTCCATGGTGTTGGCGATGGTCAGCACCACTAGGCGGGCGTGGCGGCGGGTGGGCCAGTCAAACAGGTTGTACATCACGTTCTGCTTCCTGGTCCACAGCAGGTCGAGCTGCAGGGAGGCAAACGCACAAACACATCCTGAGAGGAGAAGCAGCAGCAGCTCTCTTTTAGGTTCATTCTGACTTCTGACTCATTTCATTTCCCCCCTCCTTTCATACCTCCCTTTTCTCACCCTCCTCTATCCATTCCTCCCCCCTTTTCCTTTCCCTCTCTCCCCTTTCGCTTTCCTTCCCCTTTTCTCTCTATCCTTTCCTGTTTTCTTTACCCCTCTCTCTCTTCCTCCCCTTCCTTTTCTCTCCACTTTCCATTTCCGTTCCCTCTCTCCTTCCCTCCCCTTTTTTTTTTAACTTTCTCCTCTCCATTCCTCCCCCTCCTTTCTCCAGTTTTCCCCTTGTCTCTCTCTCCCTTACTTCTTTCTCTCTTCATTCCCTTTCTGGTTTCTTTACCGTTTCCCTCTCTCCATTCCTCCCCACTTTCCTTTTATCCCGCTTTACCCCTCCTTTCCCCTCTCTCTTGCTCCCCCTCTTCTTTTCCCTCTCCATTTCCTTTCCCTCTCTTCCTTCCAACCCCTTTTCCGTTTTACCTCCATTGTGTTCACTTCCACTTTTCCTATCTCCTCTCACCCCCCCCCCCCCCCCCCCCTCCCCCTTCCCCGTCTTACTCCGTCCACCAGCCGAACTCTCGTCTCCTTTCTGGGAGCGGGGTTGCTGAATCTCTTCTCCAGCAGCGCCGCGGCGTGGTCAGCCGTAGCCTTTTGACCCGTCAGCTTCTGCAGGAACAGCGAGCTCAGTGAGAGGCCCGTTTAACAGACTAACTGCCTTCTGTCCTTAAAACGGGTTCAAAGAGCCCAGTCAAAACCAGACCTGGGCTTTTTCATGAAGATAACCCAGTCATTCAGAGCAGAACAAGGCTTTCCTGACTACAAGTGAACTTTTATCCATGACAGAAATAAAAAAAGAGAAAAAAAAAAGCATAATTTGAACCCTGAATTTGAGTAACACCTCATTAAAAGTAACAGAAAAAACATCTGGAAAGCAGCCGTAAGATGCCCCAACCTGCAGGATCTGGACATAGGCCTGGTGGGGGTCCGTCATCTTCATCCCGTTGATCTCGATGAAGCAAAACGGGGGGACCTCGTCCATGTCTGCCGCGTGCTGCAGGCAACGCATCACCTCGTGGACGGTGGCGGTTTTTCCCGTTCCCGGCACACCTGAGATGTACATGCACCTGAACACATCACCAAGAGGCTGCAGAGTCAGTCATGACCTTATTTTGAACCCCCCAAACAGCCCCCGACTTCAGCCCTCGTCTTCTAAGGTTTTGGTCTGGTTTAAACTGTTCCAAATGGCCTCTTTATGCCGTGTTTGATGTGTAAGTTTGCAGCCAATAGGAGCTCAGGAGTGTGATCTCACCCCCCCGTGCCGTCAATGATCTTGCTCTCCACAAAGCTGTAGATGTCCTGGAACTCCTGCTCCCTGCAGGGCAGGGACTCTGGCACCGAGGACACGTGCAGCCTGAGACAGCCACAAACACAAAGCAGCGAACAGGAGCAAAGAAACACGTCAGACGTGCAACAGAGAAGCCGTCGTGGTTTAAATCCACCCAAAAATCAGGAGTTTTATATTCAAAACGCTCCTGTAATTTCAGAATGCGTCTGACATAGAGCAGCATATATCTGATGGCTGATGAGGTCATAAAAAAAAAAAATTACAAGCAGAAAAAAAAGGAAGTAGTCTTGCTTTTTCAAACCCACTCTGATTGAACATTTATGATAAAAAAAACAGCGCCTATTAAAATCAAAACATGAATTTGGAAAAATTGTAACTGATTTTAACCTTTAACTGCGAGAGCTGATTGGAAGCAGCTCATCTCGCTTATTCTCATTATTTTCAGCTTTTTTCCCATTTGAACTGCTGTATAATGACAAAACTGACATTGACAACAACATAAAATCATTTAGCTCATCTGTGGAGAGCAGAAAGCTTCAGAAATCCTGTTTAAGTGTGCTAACATCTCATTTTAAAGGACATTCATCAGAAAAAGTTAATCAAAAACAACTAGAAACCAAAACAAAAAAGCAGAACCCCCCCGCTCAGGGGTTTACGATCCGGGCCCACCTGGTCCTGGCTTCCTCCAGCACATTGGCGGGTTGCCGGGCCGGCAGCGCCCTGCTGGGGATGCTGGGCATGGCGTTCCTGGGGGTGCGCGGCGTGCCCGGCGCGCTCTGTGGAAACAGAACAGGTGCTGTGAGGAGGCTTCCAGATGTTTCCAGCTGCCCGTGCTCATCCCCAGGTCATTCGATACAACACTGCCAGCTTAAGGAGGCTTAAGCCACCCTGAGGGACATTAACCATCTAAAGTGCTTGTTTGTTCAGATGTCTGGCTCATGAATCTATTCTGAGAGGAGAAGAAGAAGAAAACAGGCCCTGAATCGTCCCTTCTGGGAGTGGCAGCAGCGGAAAACTCCAGATCATCAGTTATTGATCAACATGAACTCTGCTCACTAATCAGAGCCCAGCCCTGAACGCTGAGTTTATAAGGAGGAAAACCCAAACTGAGCTCTTCCAGTTCCTTTCTGTCTTTCTGTGTTTTTATCAGCTTTAGTAGATCTGATATGAGAAAGTCTCCTGTTCTGCGTTGTTCTGGCTGAAAGCTGAATCCGCTTACACAACAGTGACTCCTGCGATTGTCCTTCTTCAGACCTGCAACGGGCTGCATGGTGCTGTGGCCGTTATGGCGGGCTCCGAGTGGCGCTCAGTGGTGGTTCTGAACCGACCCAAAGAGGAGCTGTAGGACCGGCCTACGTACTGCTGATGTGAAAGAAAGTGGACCTAGTTCTGGCAGCAAATGCTCAGCAGGAGTGGAGCTGCTCACAGAATAATGTTTTCTTTTGATTTTAAAGCATAAAAATTATGTTTTGACTGGTTATGGCTGGACCACCCCCCTGTTAAACCCCGATAAGGCCGTGGTGACCCTCACCTTCCTGCTCGGGGTCTTCCTCGGCGTTCTGTTTGAGAGGCGGGTTTTCCGGCTCGACCGTGGCGTGCGACATCCCGCCGCTCCCCGGCTCCTCTTCGCCACCACGTCCTCATCGCTGTCCAGGCCTTCCTCCTCCCCATCGCCCTCCTCCTCCTCCTCGCTGCTGCTTTGCAACTCCTTTTTGGAAGGAACAAACTCGTCTTCGTCTTCTCCATCTGAGTCCAGCTGGCCGTCCAGAAGACTCCTGAAAATACAGGCAGCACATTTTGAATTAAAATCTAGTTAAAATCATAAATATAGAGGAGAAAACAAATGGTTTGAGCCAAAGATAACGTCCTCCTCACCTTGATCAAACCTTAAACCTATCTTGTCAGATATAATCTGTATTTTCTGACTCCTTTTCCTTTAATATTTTGTCTTTTTGTTTTCTTTCCCATCACTTTGGACGACTTTACTGTTACTTTTCATTTCAAGCGAATTATTACAAATCTGAGCAGGAAACAGCTAAAGATTTTTTCACTCACAAACACATTTAAAGAACAATTTTTAAAACTTATAAAAATATTACAAATGTCAAAATCTTAGAAAGATAATTTAAAAACATTTTTAAAATTTTTAAAGAAATAAAAAAACAAACACCTGCATCCTTCAGACTAGACTGTTTTTCCAATTTCTTCCTGCTCAAAACTGGCAGATTCAGGTAAATTATTGATATTCAGTCTGGTTTTAACACCCAATAGACACCATTTAAGAACCAGTTTGTTGTTTCAATCAAAACTTTGGACTGGAGCTGAATGGAGAGTCGGAGAGGCTGAAACTGGATGCCGCGCCAGCTTAAATCCTTCAATAAACAACTTAAATAGAAGAACTGATGTTTGTTCCGTTCAGCTACAGAAAGATGGAGGGTGGACACGGTCACCACGGACCACTCACAGCTGCTTCCGGATGCGAGACGACACCTTTAAGGCCGACTTCCTCCTGGAACTCCTCGGTGTGGCGGCCACCGGCAGAACTGGGGAGCCCTCATCGTCCACCTCGGCCCTGTAAACCATCACAGGTTAATGAAACCACCGGAAAAAAGACAAACCGTCCTGAAAACATCTCTGAAGCAGATCCTGATGTAGGACTTTAAGAAGCCAATGGCTCCTTTGTTTAATTTCTCCACTTTAAGGTTTTACCACCCGAGTCAATCCTAATGCTGAACTGCCCCCTCATGGCCAAACTGAGAACTACAACAACTCGGAGCTCTGGGCTTAAACTGTTCATTAACCTGCTCAAACAGATGAAAACTTGCCCCAATCAGCATTCGCTTAGCTGTTATTCTCTCCATAGTTTATGAAAAATACATTAAGATGCTTCAAATTGTTTCAGCACAATTACTTAAAAGTATACAGGAGATAAACATTAGATGAGACACCAAACTGACCAAACAAACCCGGTTTGTTTGTTTTCAGCATGAGGAGACAAAACCTGTCAGAAAACAGACTCACAGGACGCCCAGAGCCGGCTCCTTCACGGGTTTTGGGTCCTTCCTCCTGGAGGGGGTGGCGGCTCTGTTTGAGGGGAAAAACATTTATTCAAGCAACTTGTTTCATTAAATGACTGGGCTGTTTAAAACATGGGTGAACGATTCGAGGTGGAAATTACAGTCGAAACTTTACACTATGTCACATCTTTTCATTAAACTGGAGCATTTTTAGCAGAGTGATGTAATTATTTCTGTCCGCCACTTAAGAAGCAGCACGCCAAACGCCTCTGACCTGCTGGCGTCCTGAGCGGCGTGCGCCCTGTCCGCCCTCCTCAAGGGGGTGAGGCTGTAGGTGAGGGTAGGGGAGCGAGGCGGGGAGGAGGCCACTGCCTGCATTTCCTCGTCCAGCAGCCGGTTCAGAGCCTCCTCTTTAGTCTCCGGGGGGTTAGCGGGGCGGCTGCCTGGCGACGCCTGCTCACACTCGCTGTTCAGCTGCAGCTTCTTGCGGACGCCGGGCGTCCTGGCGCTCAGGCCTCTCCTCTTGGCGCTGAGGCATTTGGACGCCGACAGTTTCGTGGCCGAGTGGAGCGACTCGGCCTCGGCGGCGGCTTTCCCGGCGCTCACGCTAACCCTGCTGCACCTCACCTCGGCCATCGCCGCCCGGCGCATGACAGTGAGGTCCGGCGTGGGCAGGGCGCGGCGGGGGGGGCCTCTGGAGGCCGGGGCGGCCGCCGGCGGGGAGCGGGGGGGCGATGGCGGCAGGGAGGGCTTGGAACAGGGAGGAGAATTACAGCCAGACTCCACCAGGGCCGAGTCCACCACCCCGAAGGCCTTGGAGTCCCAGGAGAGCTTCACGTAGAGCGTTTCCTTGTCGTCCGAGTCAGGAAACGGAGCGGCGGCGTCCAGGTGCTTCACCTGAGGGGCGAAAGGGGGACGAGCCTCAGCAGTTCTGAAAATGTACAGCTACCTCCGACCAAAATAAGCCACCGAAGACCCTCCAGGAAAACAGGTTCACTTACTTTACAGTCTGACTTCTGATAAACAAATAAGAATAAAAAAAGTTACCTAATGAAAGGGCACTAAATGATCATTAATCTGGGATCAGACTCATCTGATTTGAGTCTGAATTGTTTGGTTAAGGGTCTCTGGCTGGGCTCTGAGTTTTCTCCCCGTTTAGTTTCTGATGAATTGCGAGCGGCAGGCGGAGCCTCACCTGCACGGGTCTGAGGATGGACTCGGCGTTGACCTCGTCGTCACAGCTGCGTCCCTGATACAAGAAGATCTCCTGCGGGTGGGGCACTCTGCCCAGCAGCTTGAGTTTGCCCAGAGGCACTTCGGACACCCGGACAAACCACTGAACCACCGCTTTCTTCTGGGCCCCGCTCTCTGAAACAGCAGCCGGACATTTTGGGTCACCTTCGGGTCCAACAAACCCAGTCAGCTCTTTTTGCGGCTTCACAGAGGAAACTCACCGTCACCCAGCAGCCGCATGACTTTGGCCACATACGGGTTGTCTTCATCGTCGCCCTCGATGAGGATGTGCTGGCCGGCTTTAATGACAACCGTCCGCGGGAGGCCTTCCACTCTGATGGCCAACGAGCTGAGAAGAAAGAGGAGCAGGAATTTTACAGCTTTCATCATCAAATCTTCAAAACCTGAACGTCTCCCAGAGCTGTCTTCCCCACTGACCTGACACTGACCAAATATTTGATGCTGATGCAGACATGCCAAATACGATTAATTAAATCTGATTTAAAAAAAATTTAAAAAGTCATAAAAAATATGATCTTCAATTAAACAAAAAATTTAATGTATCAAATCAAATCAAAAATCAAATCAAATCAATCAAATTAAATTATGCAAAAACTGAGCTGAACATTTTAATGTCAAATATTAAAAGAAATAATTCTAAAAATAGTTACAAATTTAATTTAATTTAGATTAAATGAATAAATAAAACCCAACAATTTCTTGAATCCAGGGCTTTCTGTCTGACAAGGATGTTCAGCAGCTTTATTTCTTCAATCATCTATTAATGAGGACAAGATTCACTGCTAGTAACACACTTCTGACGTCAAATATGGTGTTCATTTGTCAACCAGAATTGATTTCCTTACCCACGCTTGGTGGAAAAATGTACATTAAATGAATCAACTTGAACTTTTTCAGTTTTTTTCAGTTTAATACGGCTTCAATAAAGTTGAGTTTGCTAAAGAATGTAATTCAAAAATTCAGACGGAGGAGAAGGCGCTAAGAAACCACAGTAAAAGCACAAAAACAAATAGAGGGGGAAAAGTCAAACTGACCCGTATTCGTAGGTTTTGAGCTTCCTGTTGAAACTCAGCGGCTCTCCACGCCACTCATAAAGCCGCCTGACTCTCAGTCTGGTAAAATATTTCATCCCGTTTCCCTCCTGTCACCCCAGCAGGAGCCCGGACAATATCTAAAAATCCTCTGGCTAAAGAATGAGATCGAACCAGAAAAAATCTGCACTTTCTACGCCAAAAACCGCAATCAAAGAGGAAAATAGAAAAGTTTACTCAAGAACAGACAACTGCGTTTCCCGGGAAAATTGTTCTTCTGTGAAAAAAACAAAAAAACGAGTTGAGCTTGAACGTCACTGCCACCTGCCGACAGGAGGTGGATCGTGACGCCAAAGTTAAATAAAATAATAAAACTCTTTTCAAATACAAAATTAAAAAATCTGGGATCCAGCATCCCCGTCACCTTGTTGGGAATAAGTGGTCCCGAAAATTGATGGATTATTTAAACCACTCATATTGAAACAAAATTAGATGGAATACATTTTGGTTTGCATCTTCTTTCTGGAGACGATGGAGGGCCAGCTGGGTCTCATAAACAGCCTGTCACAAACAACAGCATGTCACATAGACACATCAATTGTTCCCATTTTTTAAGTTGATGTGATTGTAACCATTTGAGGGGCAATGGATTGTTTGCGATATTCACTTTATTTGCTTTAAATTATTTATCTATTTCGTTGGCTAACAATTTATTCGTTTTTTAATCGGTTTTCCCCAGGGAGTCAAACAGGGACCTCTCTCTTTTTTTAATAAAATTATAACTTTATTCCAAATTATTTGAACCGGAAGCGTTTTTCTATTTGATTTCCTTTTCCGTTTTCCGGTAGTGTTGTTTTTTCCTCCAATTCTTTGGCCCATGCTAGCAAACTAACCCTGTTTATCTCCGATGGCAAACAGAACTGTTAAGGATGCCAACAGCATTCATGGGACCAATCCTCAATATCTGGTGGAGAAAATCATCCGGACCCGAATCTACGAGTCCAAATACTGGAAGGAGGAATGCTTTGGGCTCACCGGTGAGCGGCGGGTTAGCCGGGAGCTAGCGGTAGCTAGGCTAATTTGGAAAAGACGAAACTATAGACTTAATCGTTTCAGGAAAATGAATGAAAATCTTCGTCTAACGGCTGTTTTCTTGATATATTCAGAGATTTTATCAACATTAGGGAAGATCGATTCGTTTATACAACACATTAGAGCTAACAACAACACACATGTATTTTAAAATATATTAATTATTTGATTTATGGTGACTGGAATAAATTAATCTGGTTTGTGACGTGACTAGAAATGTCATCACCTGCTGGAAACAGCACCAACTCACCTGAGCTGGTAGATCTGACCGAAAACAGCAGCTTTTAGGACTTTGACTAATAAAATATTTGATAAAGAACGTGATCTTTGTCAATTGTGTTGGCCCTTTAATTAATAAACATGATCAAACTGAATTATTAGAGCTGCCTTTAAGAGTCAACTTAATCTAGACCCTCTAAAGATGTTGTGTTATGTGGAAACTGTCAACAAATGTGTGCATAAAGGTCTAAACAACATATCTGCATCTAAATCACAGCATAAACTTTTTAAATTCTACAGTCTGAAATATTTGGACTGTCAATCGTCCCAGTGTTGTTTTTGCTGTGGGTGTTTAACCTTGTTTGCTCAGGTTCTCATGTTTTATTTGGGTTTGTGTCGTCTACAGCTGAGCTGGTGGTCGATAAGGCCATGGAGCTGAAGTTTGTGGGAGGAGTTTTTGGTGGCAATATCAAGCCAACACCCTTCCTCTGCCTCACGCTGAAGATGCTACAGATTCAGCCGGAGAAAGATATCATCGTCGAGTTCATCAAGAACGAGGATTTTAAGTGAGTTTCCGTTTGAGAGGGAGACATCATCCATTGTTCAACTTTTAAGAGAATCAGCAATTACAAAAGCCATTATCAAAATTAAAACAAAAGTATAAACATAAGTAACTATTTAACAAAGTAAGTAACTGTCTGACTAATTAAATGTGTCACTGTTAATCTAATTAGATAATGACTGTTGTCTCTTTCCAATTTTCTCTCTCTCTCTCTCTCTCTCTCTCTCTCTCTCTCTCTATACACATACATACATACATATATATATATTTATTTATACATATGTGAAAAAGACAAATGATTCAGACCATTCAGGAAAAAACTCTTTAAACATGGCAGAAGATGAAACCTTGTCGTTGTTATTTGGATTTAACCAATGTGAAAGTTCAGCCTCCTTTTCCTGTCTCTGTTTGTCAGATACGTCCGTCTGCTGGGAGCGATGTACATGAGGCTTACCGGCACCGCCGTGGACTGCTACAAATACCTGGAGCCACTGTATAACGACTACAGAAAGATCAAGAGCCAGAACAGAAACGGAGGTGAGGAGTCGTTTGTTTCTCATCCTGGATGACCAAAGTCATGCTCCATGTTTCACAACCATCCTCAGAAATCCAGACTTACTTTAGCTGTCCTCCTGCCAAACCTAATAGAAATCAAAGCACATTTAGGGAAACACTCCTCCCCAGAAAGCTGTGGGAGCACTTTGTTGTGCAAAATCAGTATTTCCTGCTCAGTGACAGCTCGGTTACAGATATCCGATTGGACCAAGGCCAGTGGCAGGCATGGTGTGCCTTTGGTTTTGCCTTCCCATTGGTGGCTTTGATGCCAACAAAACCATGTTAGCCTGATTGTTTTGGATGAAATGGATTCACCCAGGGGAAAAAAAGAGTTATTTGATTTGTAGGGATCTGAAGCTAGACTGGAGCTTTCTATACATTCAACGAGTGTCTAAAGAATTCTGAGGTGGTCTTAAAACGTCTGTTTCCAAAATACTAGTCATAGATTCTGTTTCTCTGCAGCTCCGACTGTCAGAATTTAGGCCAGAATAAAACAGGCCTGAACAGAGAGCCTGATGGCGTGTGCTTGTTTGCAGAGTTTGAGCTGATGCACGTTGACGAGTTCATCGATGAACTTCTCCACGCAGAGAGGGTCTGTGACATCATCCTTCCCCGCCTTCAGGTGCGTCAGAAAAATAAATGTCAAAGAGAAGGATATTTCATTTTAGCTCCGTAAAGGTGGAAAGACATCAGAAAATTCAATTCTCCTGATTAAAATCTGAGAAAAAGTCCTCTGTAAATATCTTTGTCCTTCTGTGACTCAGAAGAGACAAGTTCTGGAAGAAGCGGAGATGTTGGACCCACGGATCAGCGCCCTGGAGGAGGACCTGGACGAGGTGGAGAGCAGCGACGAAGAAGACGAGGAGGAAGAAAAGGTAATTCCCATCCGACACTTAGAAAATCTTGTGAAAAATGATCCACTTTGACCCTTATTTTGCTCCATTTGGGACAGAAAATCATTTTGTTTTGTTACATAATTTTTCTGTTGACTTTCGAATGAATCATTTAACATTTAACAGCATCTGCTATTCTAAAGATATTCTAAATGTATAACACTGAATTGTTAAATTGTGATTTCACATTAAGTTATCATAAAATATATATACATTTTTTTTAATCTATTCTTTTTTGCAACAAATTCCCATCTTTACAATAAGTAAATAAAATAAATTGGAAGAGAGGAGTTAATAAGAATAATACCTAATAATAATTATCCATCTTATCTGAATGAATGTGGAAATGATTGGGGGATCAATGAGGGTAAAAAAAAGTTTAGTAATTATTGTATTTAGATACATTCAAAACTTTATTGAATAGAAACATTTTTAAAGAAATGAACAAGGTTAAAAGATCAAATAAGCAAGTACACTTTTAGAAGATAAATGGGTAAAAACAAAGTTCTTGACAGGCTGGAAAAGCCTGTTTTCAATTCCAGGCCATCTGGACTGAGTTTCCATGAGCCTTAAAGCTCTGATGGCCGGCACAGCATTTGGCTTTTGAATGCACCACGAGCAGCAAAGAAAGTTTTCAGATGAGTTTACACACTTTTTCTCCCTGTAAAATGTTTTCTTTTTGTTTTACAGCCGGAGAGACTTCAGACCCCTGAGCCTCACAGACGCAGTTACCGTGACAACGACAGACCTCGCCGCTCGCCATCACCGCGCTACAGACGCAGCCGCTCGCCCCGCCGGTTTGTTCCGTCCTGTATATGTGAACAGTGTTGGACATTTTCTGATCCAAAGGAGTGATTCATGGTTCTGGTTTGTACTCCACAGGCGGAGCAGATCGCCGAAGAGACGAAGGTACGACTGCTTTGGCTTTGAATGCATCACATGCTCTTTTTTAAAAACATTTTCCTAAGACAGTAAAAGAGGATTAAAGCCTCCAAAATGGATCCTTTTTCTGATAAAAGCCAAATGCTTCCCTCAAAAAATGATTGTTAAACCAGAAAATGAAACCACTAGGAAAGATTAAAAGTAAATAATCTTTTGATATATTCTCTTACCTTTAGCAAGTCTGGATGATATCAGTATCCCTCTGAGAGCTTTATCAGCCGTGGTTTTAAATGTAAATCAGCAAACAGCCGCTTCTGGGACCGAACGAGCCCCATTTCCCTCTGAAAACCACAGATATTGATTTAAATATTTTTCCTGGTTGTCTGCTGTCTGTCACAGGTATTTAAGCAGTGACAGCTTAGAGCTGTTTGAGAGAATGATCAATAATCAGTATTATTGGTAGACATAGAGTACGCCCATGTTAGGCCAATTTGTTTGGCTCTTAAGATATTTTTTGTGAAAAAACAGATGGTCTGGAGGGTTTGTAGAGCTGTCCCAAATGGTGACTGTTTTCCTGGTCGTGTTCTGTTGACTTGAAACAGCCCGTCCCCCCGCAGAGACCGCCACCGCAGCAAGAGCCCCCGACGCCACCGCAGCCGGTCCAGGGACAGACGCCACCGCTCCAAATCCCCCGGTAGGTGCACCTCTGTACACCCCCTCTGACCCAAAACCCTGATGCCTCACCACTGCTTTTGTTTCTAAATGCCGCCATGTCACCGAAGAAAATATCAACCTCAAAAATATAAACCAAATATCTTTCTCGTCAGTAACAGACTACTTTTTCTTTGGACATCGGAGCATTTGAAATGAATCCAAACTTCCCAAGTATGAAAACTGAACTGAAAATCTAGCCTGAAAATGCTCCTCTTTCATACAAAAATTGAAAATGCGTAAAACATCTCAGATTTAACATGTAGCCACCGAACAAGAAACAAATTTCCCATTTTGATATTGCTCATTGAGGAATTCCCATAAAAAAATCCAAAAGCCTCTTTGGCTGCATGTGGCACAACTCAAAGCTCCTAGTTTATGTCCATCTTTGATCATCAGTCTGAGATGATCTGAGAGAGCCTCAATCTGATGCTAAACCAAAGAATCTGTTTATAAGTGACTGTTTGTGTGTTCCAGGTCACCACAGGAGCCACAGACATCGCAGCCACTCAAAGTCTGCAGAGAGGTAGGAGCTTGCAATGCAGTTCAGCTGATACGTGCACACATTTCAGTTAAATCCCGCCTTTCATGGATAGAGCTTCTCTGCTTCATTTATTTGACAATTAACAACATCCAGACCAGCTTTAAACGAGATTTTATTAGATATAAGGTATTTAAAATACACTTTGCTGCTTTTTGTCTCACAGGAGTTCAAAGAAGAGTCATAAGAAGAGCCGAAGAGGAAACGAGTGATCTCTCTCGTTTTTTATTTTTGCTTGTTTCCGTTTTCCTTTCTTTTTTTTTTTCTAAAAAAAAGCAACCTGTAAGCAGTCAGAGATCCGGTGCTCTGAATCTTTAGTTTTAAGTCAAAGACTTGTGGACCACTGAGGGGTTTGTGATCTCTGAAGGTTTTCCTCAGTCTGTAAATCATCCCAGATGTGTAAATACGGAAACATTCTTCAGATTCTGTACTTTAGGCTCTGACCTGACATTTGTCCTGTGAATAAAGTCGCTGATTTATGTTGGTTTTTCATCTTTGATGCCTCCTGGTTGTGTTTTTGGGGGACTTTAAATATCACAGAAAGGGGTGGATGTAGCTCAGCAGAACTTTGTTCTTTTTCTTCAAAAAGAGGAGACCTCTGTCGGCCTGAATTGAACAAATTCGGATCCAGAGAAAAGAAACAACTCAAGATTCCTTGATAGAAATTTAGATCTCCTGTCATGCCCTCTCCTCTCAATAGACACATTTTGGCTTTAATATTCCACCAAACAGAGCCTTGACGCCAAGATAGTATGTCTTCTCTGCTGTTTCCTCTGGATTCCTCCTACTTGTCCATGAAAATGCAAGTTATGTTATTTGGCCACTAAATTGTCCCTAGGAGTGACAGTGAATGTGAGTGTGTGTGGTTGTTTGTATCTGTGTGGCCCTGCGATGGACAACCCGCCCAGGTTTCTTCACCTCTCACCCATTGTGGGATAGGCTCCTACGACCTCACTGGGAACAAACGGGTAGATAATTGATGCTTCCATTGCACCGGTCATCCAGATCTCACTCCAACCAGTTTGAGTGTTTTATCTTTCTTATTGCTAACAATCTGCCATACAAACAGTGTTTCATTTAATACCATACTTCTCCCTCCTCATCTGTCATATGATCGATCTCCAGATGCGGGTAAACTGTCAGGGATTTAGCTTATCCTCCCTAACTTGAACAACTTAAGTTTAAAAAAACCACAGAGACACACGCGCTGTTTTCTTGACTTCTGCAGAAAGGGGAGAGCTCTCTCAAAGTGAGATTCATGCAAATCCAAAGCTCCTACTGCAGCAGTCCATATTTATTGTAGCGTTGAGGCTGGGGGGTACAATTATTGCTCAACATATAGTAATGTACATATGGAGAGGTTAAATCAGCAAGTCTGGGGTCACAGGTAGTGCGTGACCCAAAACATTCCAAAATATAAAAAGTGAAGTGAGACAAAACAAAAGTGAGTAGATCATGACCGGAAACATTCCGCGTTATAATAAAGACACATCTTATGAGATAATAACAATAAATCTCCAACATAAACCTCTTCAGCAGTGACTGGAAAAGCCAGTGTAGGGCCCCAGACAGCAGGTTTCACTGGACCATCATCTCCTCCAGCGATCGTGGGGTTTTTCATCATGGCCACAAAAGACAAAGCTCTCAGATTATGTGGTGACATTCAGGGTAAAAATCAGGTGACCATTAAGAGCAAACATCCCCAACTTTTCTTCTGTTCTACTGACTGAAGAGTCAATAGTTTTCTCAAAGCTAGATCTCCACAATGCTGACCATCTGGTCAGAATTTGTAAAGGAGATGAGGCAGTACCCCTTTAGGACACTTGGAACATATTCATGACAACTAAGATAAGTCAGACCTTTGCAAATGTTGGAATGCAAAACATTTTTTGTATTTTATCTTAAATTTTCCAATGTGATTCAGTCAGTTATTCATTTTCAATATTTTACTTTTTGCCTAAAACATGCCTCATGAATTCCTGCTTTGTTTCCTGTTGCGTGTACATGCCTGATGAATTTTATCAGACAATATTTGCATGCTGCAAGATGAAGAAAAGTTGTTGGAAAGTTTATTGAAATTACGTTTTTTAATGCATAGAACTCTTACAGAATATGCAGAAGCATAATACTTTCCAAATGTTTTTGGTGGTGTTATTGCAGTTTCCATGCAGCCTGCTATTACTACATGCATCTGTCACAACGTGTGCATTTAGAGACTACAGAAATGCAATTCTTAAAAGTACAAATAAATTACTTTTTAAAAAGAAAATAAAACATGTGAACATCAGAATAAACTCAATTTATCTACTCAGTATTGAGATTGGAGGGCTTTGTCTTTAGATCTGGAGCCTCTGTCTTTAAGTACTCATATGGACTTGTAATTGCAGATTTTCCAGAAACTCTTGGACTTCTCTACACATCCTGTTTCTGCTCTGTTCTGCGATCTTCTTCAGTTCTTTGATGCTGTTGTGCCGGTAAGAGCTTCGTTGACGAATCTGTGCTGCTTTCATGTGGTACCGAGTGGACTTCTCTCTCTCCTTTCGGTGAAAGTACAAGTACTTAGCATATAAGTTGTAGAGCATCTGTCTCTCTTCGTCCTCCAGATCTCTCTCTAGCAGCTCCTGGTAAATCCGATTTGCCCTCAGCAGCCCCTCACTCGACTTTGTGTGAATGATTGCAAGATCAGTTTCCCAGAAGACTGAAAAATGAGGGTAAAGAGAGATCAACTCCTCATACAGACTGACGGCTTTGTCTATCATTCTCTGATTTGGTTGGCTGTCTCTGGAAAAAATTATTTTCCATTTGTAGGTCAGAGCAGCACATCTCTTCAGGTAGCGCTCATCTGGATGGTTCCTCAGGGCCTCCTCTGCCACTTCGATGGCCTTGTTGTAGAGATCGAGCTGTCTGAACAGCATCAGCAGCAGTTTAATACCGCTGTAGCTGCTGACAGGATTGACTAAGATTTTTCCTGTCAACTCTTCTGCTTCATCTGTAACTGCCTCCCCTCTCTTGGCACGTTGCTGAAGGACAAGAGCAGCAA